>SOYY01000066.1:0-46940 GCA_008369825.1 Triplophysa tibetana
ACGGAGCGCGCAACGCAGTTATGTCTCAAAGATTTGCTTCAATAACCTCACCACAGACTTGTTGCGCCCTTTATCTGCGCAACGATGCTGTTTTTTTAGTGATGTGATGTCGCCCCGCCTTTCCCATTGATTTCTTTCGCACGTAAGCACGATCATTCATTGCGTAAATGGGCTAGAGACAAGTCATCAAATGCGTTAATTTTGCCCCCGGAATGTAACATTCTTCAACTTTACTAAGGACACATCCGTCGGGGTATTTTGTTTCAGTTGTGAAACAAAGATAAAAATGCAAGGCTGCTGGTTGTATAAGCACGTCCACATGCAAAGATGTTGACATTCTGGAATACTTTGAAGGACTGAGAAAAGAAGATTCATCTTCTTTTTTTAATGTTAAACACATCTTTCTAAGATTACCGTCTGGATGAAAATGTTTTAAAGCCAATTAAGATTGATGACTTTTGTCACTCTGAGCAATAACAAAATCTTCTTAAGTCATATCAAACACAAAGATTAAAATACGTCTTTCAAAAAAACATTTGTCATTGTTAATATTGTACTGCCATTTTAAATGTACATTCTACTGACCATTTCAAAATATTACACACCTTTGCACAGGTGATGTTTAGGTGAAACTGATTTGTGTTTTAGCATTTTTAAGTTTTTAGCATAAAAATTATAGCATTTTCAAGTTTTTCATCCAATGTTTTTCTAGATGATGTGAAGTCCAGGTCTGCTTGTTAGCAATCTGATTTTGAGAAAAGCCATCTACAGTCTGATAGTGTAGACACTCAAGCATGTAAGCATCCTTCCTAGAATGTGAATAGAGATTTTTCTCAAGGAGGAAAAAATGATTTTCCAATGTAAGGACTTTTTTCTAGGGTTGATGTAATAGGCTATTATTTTGCCCATCTGTGACGTCATGTGTGGAGGAAATTATTTTGTGGTTGAACAGAATGAGCTACTTGCATATCAGCAGATCAAATCATTTCTGCCAACAACATTCAATTTGGAGAATTTGTCTCACGGTCTGTTTGGTTGCACAGCATCCTAATGCATTTCTGTAACTAAAATAAGTTTGCAGCAAGCAATGCCTGTAAACTATGGATTAACTCACGCAAGGCTGTATCCAAAAGTAATGTTTTTTAATTTCTCAAAAGGGTCCTTTAACAATGGTTGTGAAGCATATGACGCACTCTCTTTAACCCTCATTCATATCAAAATATAACCGATCAATTTCAAACACACCACGTTTTTCATCCAAAGAAATAAGCCAATCACCAGGGTCCATATAAAGCTCACAGTCATTGCAAACCCGACTAGGGTGTGGTAAGTGACAATGGTCATCGACATGCACAAAATAGTACGCTGTGAAAATAATAAGTGAAAAGATTTGGCCCATAACCCCTGTGAATGAGTTCATAAATCAAACAGTGTGGTGAGCAAACTCATTCTTCTCTCCAAACACGACGGGATCGAAATAGGGGTTAGAGGTGAATGAAAACCATTTTCATGGGTTCACATGTACCTGAAGCCCCATTACAAATATAATGTTTCATGATTAAATGTTTGTTTAAAAATGGTTCTTGTATATGATTCTTTCTTCAGTGAAACATAAAGGAACATATTTTGAGAAATGTCTAAGTAGTTTTGTGTCCATGTCAATAGGGGACAATATTTGGATACCAACATTCTTCAAAATATCTTTTTTTTGTTCAGCAGAAAAGTAATTTCAACAGTGGGTGCCTTTGAAATTGAACTCATGACTTTGGTATCACTCAATTGCAGCTGGATCTTTTTGTTCAGTTTAGGGATGCAATTCTCCAATTAGCTTAATTGTTGTAGACACATGTTTGGCATGAACACTAAGTTTAATAAGAAGAAAGGTTGCAATATCCAAAGCTTTTCCAGTGTTAAAATCACACAAATCAAAATCTGCCTTTGACATTTGCTTGAGGCCTTGGGAAAACGGTGTCTCACAACAAATGAATTGCACAAACCTACTGCTATTTTTAGCACTGCAGAGAGTTAAGGGGTTTAAAAAATAACCCTTGTTCCACTGCCATGTTCATAGTCTTCGCTATGGGGCATGATTTGATTCCCTTATGTCTCCTTGGGATCCGCTTATGTCTGCCCACGACTGCACGTCTTCCAAAACCTCTGTGTATTTAGCCATGTGCCTCTTCAACTTCCCAAACTTCAGTCCTATAAATTAACCCCCTACAGGGTGTGACATCCCTCGCTGTTCTTCTGATTTACCAATCAATCTCTTTTAAAATTACAAAGAAAATAACAAAAATGTATTTTGCTTTCCTGTAGCTCAGTGGTAAGAGGTCGGGGGTCCGATCCCAGGTGATTGCACATACTAAGAAACAAATGTATAGGATAATGGAACGTAAGTCACTTTGGATAAAAGCATCTGCCAAATGCATAAATGTAAATGTAAAATTAATTTGTAATTATAGGGTGTCAAGTAGAGGGTCCTGCGTTGGTCAATGGGTATTTAGCTAATATGCCCAAGTCATCGGTTCAAGTCCAAAGACTGCTAAAATGTTGCTAGAAATCATTGTAAGTTGCTCTAGATAAATGTCTGCAAAATATGAAAATCTGAATAAATAAAAAGGATAAAAAGCCAAATGAATAAACTTGATCCAGTGTAGAGGAAATCCAGTCTTAGTTCCAGTCCTACTGGTTAAACAGAAAAACCTAATAGCGTGAGCAACAAGTTCCCTTGAAATCCAATGCGCAAAGAAAAAAACTAATTGAGGCTGTTAATATTCCACTAGATATGAATTTGTTTGTGCATCACATCCAGTGTAGCAAAAAGAATAAATCAGTTAGCTATTTCTTAATCATGCATACAAAACAATGCATAGGATTATCAAATACTAAGCTGCATTGATTGGGCACAAATTACTCATCGTGTCTGTTTTAAACATGGACTTAAGGCATTTTACTTTCATTGCTCTTTCGTTTATCAAAGTGGCAGTCAAAATTAAGCCCTGTAGGAAAAAAATAGGCCCATTGATTTGCCCATTGATCAGAAGGCAACACCTCGGACCATCTCTTCTCAGAGATGAGCCAAACAAGGTACTTATCAGGTGAAGCCACCCCCGTCGTGTTAAACATCTAATTACATTCGTGTTGAAGGAATCAAATTAACCTCATAGAGCTGACTACCCTCTCATGGGTCTTTCCCAAACTTTACACTGTGAGCAATTTTCATTTCCTTATCAGAAGGTCATAAGTTATTTAAGCCATTAACACTAATGACAATGTTGCACTTCACTTCATTCCAAGCTGACTTTCTTTATTTTGTTAGTCACAAAAGAAGATATTCTCAGTGGTTTTGTGTCTATACAATGGATGTCAATGGAGGCCAATATTGTTTGGTTACAGACGTTTTTCAAAATATCTTCTTTTGTGTTCCACAGAAGAAAGTCAAACAGGTTTTTAATGACATGAGGGTAAATAAATGCTGAGATTAAATGACAAAAGGCAACACCAAAGACCTTTCTGAAGTCTCATGCGAGGTTAAAAATCAGTCTTGCCTCCGGTTGTCTAGCAGCTGTGTCTATATTTACAGGCCACAACAGAGCTGTTGCTCATGTCCCAGGCCTAAGGAGACAAGACAGAACACCAGCCTTTGATGCTCACAGGCGCTGAAATTTAAAGGACATGTCACTTACAGCTGTTTCCTACATCTGCCCAATTCCTCATTCTGACAGGCAGATCAACCTCGACAGCAACCGGCCCCCAACAAATTCGATTTTAACTCCGCCCCAATACTTAACCTGTCATCTTTTTGTGCGTGTTACTTTTCATGTCAGTCGAATGTTTCGAGTGTCACTTGTGAACTTTTTTCTCATAAGCTGCCTCGCTTTGACAGACGTTAATCGATGGTCCTCATTTACTTTGGTAGGAATTTGCGTATACGGAGGATTGGCATGATTAAAGAGGCGAATAACAAGAAATAACGTTTAGATCACAGCAAATACTCTTCAAAGGCCACGTTTTAATGATCTCTGAGCTCTTTGGGCTGGCCGTCTTGTGACATCATCAGCCTCTGCAAAGCTCTTATGAAGTCTAAAATACACTACGCATGTGAAACAGCATTAAAGTACCACAAACATCTTCGTTAGTTGACTTGTGAAGGAGTTTGTGCTCGTTCTATTTAAGTTTAAAATATGTCAAAGCGCATCCTTATGTTTTGTTTTAATCAAATGAGGTCAACATGTTTGTAATAATAAAACAAAGGGATGAAGTGGATTATTATCCTAGTATGAAAAGCACTGAGGCTATGAGAAGTCCTCACTAATTTATAAGGTCTCCCTGTATGTGTTCGGAGCCCACACCAATTCTTTGAAGATGAATCCCTGTAGAGGTCTATCTGTTTTGTGTAGGAGTCATGAAACTTCATTATCTCCTCTAGATGTAAGTTTTAGTCCCATATCACCAGTGAATATCACGTGTTCAGGATGTACAGTCCATATATAGACGGTCGGTATATTTTGTGTGGGTGTGCGAAACACTGCATGCTCAATTAAAAACCTGATGGCATCAATAGGGAGTCAGAGATCATAGAGGTTAATATTACAAAGTGAACTTTCCCACAGTTGAACATTTTTCAAAATGGGAAAAATATGCAAAGATTTCATGTAAAAGCATTTCTTCAAAGCGAATAAATGCAGATTGGTCTTACAGTCATGAGCACAAAGAGAATGAATTTGTGTAAATCACCTAAAATCTAAAATTGCCACGCTTCATTCAACATGGATGGATTTCTAAAGCATTACGCCGAAATTTGTTCTGCCCTATGAATAAAGCCTAGTGATTCTAACGTAGATGATCTTCTTTTTCCTCGAAGAAAGCCCTGGATTCAATTGATATCAAAGTACTGTCATAATATACAACAGAAGTAGCCGTTTACCAGAGAGGAAAGTGTTGTTGTACATCTGGATTGTGTGGTGTAAATCCTTCCGAGTGTTACAAATAAAAACTTTGATATTAAACTGATTGTATGGATGTAAAAGGGTCTCACTTCAACACCAGTAAGTTGATCTTAAAAGCCTGGGTTCTATTTAAGTGGTAAACATCTTGCTTGTAGAAGAGATTGATCTTGTAGAAGTTACCAGCCTTAGATCTTTAAAAAAAAGATTACAGTAATATTGAACACCAAACACGGAGACTTTGTGTACATGTCCTCAAATTTGTCAAGGCAATTTACAGACAATATATTTCACAGATAAGAACTTGGCTTGATGAGCAATACCATTCACAGCAGGAATCATATATTTGTTTATCTACAAAATACGGTTCAGATTAATTTGAAAACAACCACCACTAACAGCTAAGGGCAACTGTTCAATGAAGTAATCCTGCTATTAATTTATGTCATTATGACTTAAACCAACACTGATCCCATTAACAGTTCAGCGTTTAAATCATGACATATTGCGTGGTGCCATGATTTTTAAATAAGCGGCTTTATGAAATATTGCTTCAGTAGAGAAACGGCCAGTGCACCATGTCATCCCACCCATCTACATTTAGTAGATCTAAAAAAAACTTGTCTCAATTACTGGAAGAATTTCACCATCCATTGGTCATAAATCATTCACACAGTCTTATAATAACAAAATATGTCTTCATAACTGTGGTAATGACAAAGCAAATGTGTTTAAAATTATTGAGTCACTTAAGAGTAAAACTGTCTAAAATGTATTTGTCTTACATTTACATTTATTTGGCAGACTTGCATTGCATTATCCTATACATTTATTTCTAAGTATGTGCAATACCCTGGGATCGAACCCACCCTTGGGTTGGTAGCGCCATGCACTTACCACTGAGCTACAGGAAAGTTTAAACTCTTAATGCCTAAAACTCTCCTCTAAAAGCTTCTCCTGTACAAAGGAAGTTAACATGAAAAACAATGTCACAAATTTAAGCCTTAAGGGATAGTTCACACAAAATAACAGATTTCATCTCCATTTGACCATCCCCAGTATTTATATTCCCTAATATGGGGGTCAAATATTAGGGAATATCCCTAATATATAAGATCTGTTTGGTTACTGATTTTCTTCCAAATATCTTCATTGTGTTCTGCAGAACAAATAAATGTATGCAGGTTTGGAAAACCTGAGGGAGACTAAACAATGACAGAATTTTCATTTTTGGGTGAGCGATCCAGTATTGCCAGCTTATAATCTGTTGCACAAGTCAATCATTTAATTCTGTAACCATTTCCTATAACAGAAATAAGGTCCACATTCACATGAAACCAGAATTACAAATGTAAGACATCTCAAAAACTGACACTTTTATCAACTAATATGTCATTTAAAATACATTGTTATATGAAAATGAATTGAATGAATTAATATACAATAGAGACTTAATAAGTTCTCTGGGAACAAATATCAGAGATTTCTAATTATGGAAAGGTTATATTGAAAGACGTTATTAAAGTAGGAGGTTGCAGAGATATGTCTGCATGATTAAATACAAACATGTTTAAGCTCTCATTGGCTTTTCCTCTCCCCTCCTTCTAATGGTGGGGGTTAGATTGCCTCAAAACATTGCTTAATATTGAAAGATAGTGGTTTTTGCCTCTTCGCTATATCTGAACCCCAGTAAGCAATAAAAACCAAGCAATGCGGTTTCACGTCTTATTTTACAATATAACTATTTTTGGGTTGCTCGTCACGCATATAAAGGTAATCGTATAGCCTGAAGTTAGGCTAATGGCTCCTGCCTATTTATATTTACTTCAAGCACAAATAAATACTATTTGCATCTGTATACAGTTAAATGTCCAGTTTAATTTTTTCTACATATAGGATGAACAACATTAAGCTAAGGCTCTTAGCTTAATAGAAAAGGTCTGATAATTATACTCATTAGGTTCTCCTTAATTATCCCATTTGTCACTGGTGGACTTCAGTTGCTGATGTGTCCAGTTTATAAAAACAAGATAATTGCTTTAAACTTTAACATCTAAAAGATAAAAACCCACTACATAATTTCCAAAAGCACAACATGTTCTATAAAATCTGTCTTTACAATAACAGGTTAAAACGGATAACAAAACTGATAATCAGGCAAAAATAATATCATATTTTTATTGGTTGAATCTGAATATTTAAATCCAAATATTCAGCTATTATACCAAAAGCTTTTAAAGTGTAAACTGTGACAAAATAACTGGGGACATAGCTTCATGGTTAGTCCATTTTAGTATAAAAGTTCACAGTGGTATCACCGATTTACCTCCCTTCTCAGTTTCTCCAAAATGTCCTCGGGACTGACACTTGCTGTTACCTTGATAATTTTTTCTCTGGATTTGGAGCCCTGTAGTTACATTGAAACACATGTTTTCCATTATTCTGTACAGTAAAATAGACCCTTCCCTGATACACATACATCTGGTTTATGTCTATTTGACGTCTGCATTTACATCTTACAGACATCTACAATCCATAGTTTGCTCATCTGCAATACGTCTCGGAGATGTCTGCTGTCAAACGTCAGCAGACGTTTATGATTTAGAATGGATGTAAAGCTGCTCTTTCTAAGATGTTTAGCAGGTGTTTTACGCAGCAGATCTCCAGATCTTTAGCAGACGTATTACAGACGTTCAGACGTCTACGAGACGTTTTGCAGATGAGCAAACTATGTATTGCAGATATCTTGCAGATGTAAATGCAGACGTCAAATAGACGTAAGCCAGCTGGATTGTGCTATCTGGGTTAAAGTGATAGTTCACCCAAAAATGAAAATTCTGTCATCGTTTACGCACCCAAACCTGTTTGACTTTCTTTCTTATGAAGAACAAAAAAGAAGACATTTTGAAGAATGTCAGCAACACAAAACCGTTGGTCCCCATTGACTTGCATTGGTTTTATGCCCATATAACAGAAGTCAATGGGGACCAACGGTGTTTGGTTATCAACAACATTCTTCAAAATATCAAAAAAGGCTGAGTAAATAGTGAAAGAAATGTCATTTTTTAGGGTGAGTTATCCCTAATAGATACTCTTTTACTACATAAATGTGTTGGTTCTGACCTTATCTAAAGATATTTCACTCTTCCTCAACTCCAGGACTTTGGATAAATAGCGCAGGAGCTCCGCGTTGGCTTCTCCGTCTGTCGGTGGTGCGGCAATCGCGACCCCCACCGCTTCACTTGAGACATCTGTCACAAAAATAAAGATGATGCATTGACTCCTTAGATAAACTGTATACTGATGCTTAAAAATATCCAACCTGTGATTGCGTTTTGTTTGGCACCGGGTTTGGCATGTA
The DNA here is from genome assembly GCA_008369825.1 of Triplophysa tibetana. Lineage (NCBI taxonomy): Eukaryota > Metazoa > Chordata > Actinopteri > Cypriniformes > Nemacheilidae > Triplophysa > Triplophysa tibetana. Next base: position 8,308 of record SOYY01000066.1, read on the forward strand.
TTGCGATCGCAATTTCACCATCTTTAACTGTTTTAACTGGTCCTGGTGATGTCTCTTGGAGTTGAGGTTTGCTTTTACCCTAAACCAAAATGATTTGATTCACATTAATCTTGTGAAATGACATTTAGTGTGAGCACGGCGGTCAATAACTATACCAAGAGAATCAAATGATGTGTTGCTTGTGACACAAGAGATTATAGTAACATATTAAAATAGTTCAAATGTTATGAACCCTACCGTTTTGTTCTTTTTAGGCATCGTGCTGTATTCTGAGTAAACACTGGAAGATACAGAAACCCGATATGTGATTTTCCTAACAAGCATGCGACTAAACAGCAGGCGGTGAAAGAGGCTAAGCAAAGATATGTGTACAAAGTTGAGAGTCTGAGAATGCATGAGCTGTTTTTTATGAATTAGTTTCTTGTATTTTAAAAGAAGAACGTGACTTGGTTTACTTGACATGACACACGCATGACAAGCATTCAACACAAGAAAATGCGTTTGGGGCATCAACGAGGCGCGCTAAATGCGCAGAACAAAGAAAGCCTGGAAAAAAGTACTTTCCTCTCCAGACTTTTTCTTTCTTTTTCTTTATATTAAAATCAAATACTCCTATCTGTTACGTTTGCTGATGTATAATATTTTAAATGTATGTGACTACTTACTGTTATTACTTTTCTTTCTGTCATTCATTATTATTAGTAATATTTATTTTTAGCAGTTGTAGTTACCTTGTAGTAGTAACAATATCTTTCTTGTCTATCTGGTTCTATGGTATTTGTTGTAGGATGTCCCTTTTGAAACTAACAATCCCTCCTCCAAGTTGTTGTTAAGTTCCTCCTATTTTTATCCAGCTCAAAACTAGCAGTTCACATTGAAACTCATTGTATGCACATTTGCCAAAGTGTTACATCTGCACAGTCTCTAGATGTTAGACAAACACATCACTTGGATTTCTTTAAAAGCTGATTGATAAACGAAAGTTTCACCATGGAGAACAGCTTAAGACAAGAAACGGAAGAAAATTCTTATATCTGGTAAGAACTGCTCTTAAACATGCAGAAATTGGCTCTTTATGAACCGTCTTCCACTAGTTTAGAAGAATGTTTGGACGAATTGTAACATATTTACACTTTTAAAAGAAAATGTAAAACATTGCAAAAACATACTTGTATTTAGCACTTATAACTTTCAGGTAAGCTGACAATTGATAGCTGTCTCCCAATTCACACTGTTGTTTCTCACAGCTGAACAGATATTCTTGACTAGACTTGTCTTTAGCGGGGCACATTTACTTTGATCCCATGTCAGTGTATTCAGAAAAAAAAATCCTTTTTTAGAAATCCTCTCTGTAGGATATACATATGTAGTTTGCAGTTGTTTATTATGCCCAAAGTCAGGATAGCAAGATAACAAATTTAAATTCTGAACATTTGCATACTTGCTCAAGCATACTTAAAATTGTAGTTTTCAGAGAACACCCTCTTTCAGACGCAAATGGAGAAAACGTTATGGAGTGCTGGATGGAAACAAACTACTGGAGCCAAATAAGGATGACGATGCAGGAGGTACATGTACAAAACACTGCAAGAATGTATCAATTTGTGTGGCTGTACTTGGTGATTTACAGTGACGCTGTCCTCAATCATGGGCTTCGTCGTGGTGGTATGTGGAAGTGTTTCCATTTTAAACTGATCGTGGGTCATCTCCCACTTCCTTAATCTCAAGTCTAACCACTGTGAGAACAACCACGTCAGTCACAGGACTAACTTCAGTTTCGGGGAGACCGAAGGGGACTGTTTTGTAGACGTTCTCATTTGACTGGGTTTGTGGTCTGCATCTGGGCTATAAAAATGTGGAAAGGCACTGGGTGTGCTCAGGAAAGAAGTGATGTGGCATTTGTTTTTAGTATGACTGGATAACACATGAGCTATATAAAGACTTAAAATACAGAAACCCTGCAGTTACATAGTTTTCTCTTTCCCTGGCATTTGAAATGATCAAAATAAAATTCACCAGCAGGAGTGTAAATGTGCAGACATTTAGATTCATCAATTATTGTCTAATGTGACTTTTTGTGAAAAGATTGATTTTTAAAGGGGTATTTCGCCCCAAAATGAAAATTATGATAGCATTTACTACCCTCTTGACATTTTAAACCTGAATTACTTTCTTTCTTCTGAAAAACACAAAGATATTTTGAAAAATATTGACTTCTATTGTTTAGACACAAAACAAAAAAGTCGATGGGGACTAACGGTGTTCTGTTACCATCATTCTTCAAAATATCTTCTCTTGTGTTCTGCGGTAGAAAGAAAGTCATGCAGGTTTGAAATGACAAGTAAATGATGACAGAAATTTCATTTTTGGGTGAATACTCCTTTAAGCACTCTTAAGCTAAAGCGCTTAAGCCAGTCAATTTTTTTCAGTGTTGGGTAAGTCACTCTGAAAAAGTTATTAATTACTAGTTACTAATTACAGTCAATAGTGTAAGTAGATTGTTCACTCTCTCCAAAAAGTATTTAATACTTATTACTAATTAATTCTACATCCTATCAACCTTGATTAGTTAAGTCATTCTAGGATATACACCGAACGACTCCTAATTAATTCAAATGAATAATACAAAACTACACAAATATCTCTTATTAACTGACTAAAGTATAACAAATGTGAGAGATACATTAATGCATGCATTATAAAGTTAGACTTTGAAATTTAATGTCAATTCCACCATTGTATACATTACACATATTTAGTTCAATAACACATAAAGTAACTGTACTTAAATTAGAGAAAAAAATAAGAGTAATCCCCTTACATTACTTTTTTTAAGGGAAAAGTAATTCAATTACAGCAACTAATTACTTCGTAAAGTTACACCAAACTCTGCACACAATACACAATCTTACAGAGAAACTTTACAAAAATGGTTCCTTAATGCCCCACAATGACCAAGCTAAAGGTGACTCCAGCAAGGAACAGCTTTCTTAGACAGTGATGGATTGCATTCAAATGTACCCCGACTTTGGTAAACCGTATTTGTTTAATGTGTTTAATGTGGTCTTCCATTAAAAAAAAACCTGATTCTATTACTTTCGCCCTAAGGCGAGCTGTGGGTGGTGGTTGGGGTTTTGTCTGCATAACTTAGTCTGGTTTGTACCACCCTGGCTGAACAGAAATAAACTTCATGAGTTGAAACTGTCTATTATATTTTTTAAAGATTAGAATTAGACTTAGAAATTAAGATTTCTCAAAACTCTGCAGAATGCAGCTGCTCCAAAAACCTTTTCAGTCATTTCAGAAAAATCTATAATTTGCTACATAATAAACATTTTTGGGTATTTTGGAATAAACTTTTTTTGAGTTTAAAAAAGGATTCAAACTGCTCTTTTCCACAGCACGGTGGTTTCTTATGTTAAAGCTCTCAACTCCAAAAATTTTCAGTTTTCTGAGGTTTTGGGCAGGAAGGACAACACAAACAAGAACTAAACGTAGTGTCCTAGATTCTAAAATATCCCTAAAAATATTTGTTGCTGAGGCAATGCTTAACTTACTTATCTTGTACTTGCAAATAAGCACTAATCTTAATCTTCAAACCTCTCTCAAGGAGGATTTTTCTCACCCTAAATTTGTATTCTCTCCCCCGCTCATCCAGAGAACGGAGAGATGAAAGATACCCTCCCAAAGAGGAATCCCAACCTTGTAATTTTGACAGGATCTCAGGTACGTGCTCTGTCCTGCATCGGTCCTGTAGCCACTCCCACTCTTGCATAATTCATTAAAAAGCAAACCTGGGGGCGGGAACAAAATCACAACCATTATATTTATCAGTATCTGTTTCAATGCACCTCAATCAAAAATGAAGACTATATATAGAATACATGAGAAGGTTGAGTTGGAAATAAAAGACACATTGTGGTTTAATTTAGCATAACATGTCTGAACAAAAAGAGATAAGGACTTGACCCTCCCCTGTAATACAACCTCACCCCTCCAGGCGTTATTACTAGCATTGTCAGCTGACATGTTGACATGAGAAAGTAATATGTCTCACTGCAGTATATCTCCCTGTGGTGCCAAGTACCTGCAATTAGTTAGACATCAAAGACATGTCTGGCACCAACATTAATTATTACGTCTATATTGTATTTCATCAGGCTTCAAAATCATCTAGATAAGCACATTCGATCATAAAAGCTAGTTCTATTTTAGTAAACGCATAAATAAGAAAGTACCGTAAAATAACAAAGTTTGAATAGCCAACATTAATTCACCCGTGTTTTTAAATGAAGTATAAAGAGCTATATATAGATAACTATTCAATGCGTTGTTTTCTATGTTACCAGGAAACAAAAACAACAGGGAACATCGCTCAAATCCTGCCACAAAATACCTTTCCATCCCAGAGGCCAGTCAATTATGTTCCCTCAGGATCCAAAGGTGAGAAGAGCAAAGCAAAACAATATGTGCAGTAATCTGCTGCACCGCACATGTCTGCTCCTGTTCGTTCCCTTTTAACCTAATGTACCTTTGTACTTTTGCTTCCTTTTGTTAAAATATTACAGTGATTGCAAGTGCAGCGTTTTCTGTTTTCCTAAAACATTAAGGTTAGGTTTTTTATAACTCAAATTAAGCTTCCAAACCACTTAATTCACTTAATGCGCTTTGTTCAAACTTATCTCTGCTGAAAAATATCATTATGAAGCACTAGCCTTTTCCATTAAAAAGTTAATTTAATGGTGTTCTTTTGGTTCCCATCTGCCAGATAACATCCCAGCAATCGAATCCATCACATACCAGTAGACACGTTATGGTTTCCATTAAAACCATTACAATATATCATAACCATTAAATCTATTAAAGAGTTCACCTAAAATTTTATTTTGTCATCATACTCACCGTCTTGTCATTACAAAACAGTTTGACTTTCTTTCCCAGAACACAGAAGATATTTTGAAGAAAGATAGAAACCAAGCATCGGCAACCATTCACTTGGATTGCATAGACACAAAACCACTGCAAGTGAATGGGGGTCAGTTAACACCATTTTCAAAATGTCTTCTTTTGTGTTCTGCCGAAGAAAGAAAGTCATACAGATTTGAGGTGACAAGAGGGTGAGTGAATGATGACAGAATTTACATTTCCTATTGTGTTTTAGGCAGGGTTCTACTGTGTTCTTTAGTTTGTTTTGCAGGGATGTGAAGATAAGTTTTGCTGATAAAGTTGTCTTTAACTTCGTATTTTTAAGCTGAATACGTTAAAATGTGTTAAGTATTCTGTTCCCAAGGTTTGTCATCCTTCATGAGCGCGAGCAATGGAGTTAAACAGACAGCACTAGAGCCGGACAAACTTAACCCCAGCCTACCATGGCAAAACTCTGGCCGACAAGAAGCCCTGCAAGGTTATATCAAGAAAAAAGTGTGAGTCTGACAAGAACAAATAAAAATTGTTTTTTCATACTCATTTTGACTTTATACTGTTTATTGTCCACCAAAAGGGCTGCTGATGTTCTGTTCGACAGTTTTGCTTCTGGTGGAAGAGTCAATGCCAATCAGTTTTTTGAGGTACTCAAAATACTTCATGAACAGCTAAAATAACTCCAATAATATGAGGTTACATAAACTGTCGGTTCCTTGACAGGCCCTGTGGAGCTCGGGAATCATCCGAACAGACCCGCGGATTAAAGACTGCTACAGTCTGATGCGCAAGCTGCAGGAATCAGACGGAGCCGTTGACAGAAGCACCTTTCATAGGTCAGACAGGATTTTCGGAGCTGCACATTTTATCCACATTAATACAGAAATGCCTCTGTTGCTAATATGCTTGAATGTTTTTGGCAGGTGCGTGACCGGCTTTGTGTCTTTAATTTTAAAAGCATTACAGGGAAGATTTGTTATACCAGATTTCTCAACCTTCACGGAGGAAACGCAGAAGTTATTTATTAAATGCAAGCAGCTGTCTTCTGTAAAGGTGTGTCAAATATGTTTCCGTTGGTGTTGCTTTCATAGATGCTCGAAGATGCACTTATCAGATGCACTTATAGATGTTTATTTTCTAATTGATGCTTTCTGCCAAATATCACGAAATGACTCATATCCAGCGTCTCTTAAAACAGGAAAAGGAAGATCTCAAAGGAGGCATGAAATGGGGGATTTCAATCTGCACAGTGGATGGGCAGAGGTATTTATTTATTTCCATGTTAAAAGAATCATCATTACTCACCCTCTTGTCATTTCAAACCTGTGTGACTTTCTTTCTTCTGCAGAAGATATTTCAAAGAATGTTGGTATCTGAACCCTGGCGGTATCCATTCACTTGCATTGGATTTGTGTACAATAGAAGTCAATGGGTACCGCCGTTTTCGGTTACCAACATTCTTCAAAATAACTTCTGTTTACTGCAGAAGAAAGAAAGTCATAAAGGTTTGAAATGACAAGAAGGTGAGTAAATAATGACAGAATTTTCTTTTTTGGGTGAACTATCACTTTGACACGTCTTTCTGTACAACAGAAAAATGTTTACATACTCCAAATAAACAATATGACTATGTCACATATCTACAAATACAAAACCTTTTCCAAGTAAATGTGATGCTTTTTTTGGTACCCTAGACTTTCCTTAGGAGACTGGGCGGAACCTTGTGTCCTCGGAGAGATATCCTGGGCTCTCATATACGGCCTTGCAGTGGACCAGCATGGATCCGACTACGTGCACAGATTTGTTGGGATGGAGGAATACTCCAAATATGAGTCACCATTCACCCTGACCAAGCAAGGTAAGGTCAGTCAGTTCAATCCACACATTCCGGTTCCATGATTTACCTCTGATTGTAGACTTGAATAGTTTGAACCACATTTTCAAAAATTTGGACATAACAAGTTTTTGTTTGCAGGTTTGCCCCATAGTCCACTTGTAGAGACAGGTGCCATCATCAGCACATCTTTATTACAGGTAAACTGTGTGAACAGCTCAAATCAACAACAACAACAAAAATGACTTTCACTAACTTTTATATTGACAGGTGATTTTTTTTCCTAAAACAGCTGTCAAGCGGACCCATCACTGAAGTAGAAGAAAAGTATGAATCTGTAAGCTTAACTTTTAGTCATCATCAAGTTTTCTATTTAATAAAATAGAAAAACAATCAGCCCCATCTCAAACCGTTCTCACACAGGTTTTGAATATCATCAGGAGACTGTGTAACAAAGAGCATGCCAGCTTAAACTGCACGAGGTAAATTTTACAAATGGTTGTTTATATGAGAAATTGATTTCCAGATTGATTTTGTGCCATCCTGTGTGTATTTGATGGTGATTGTAAATGCCATTGCAGTTATCAAAGTCTGCGAAAGGACATTATTCGCCTTCATGCGCTTTCATTTTACTTGCAAGAAAAGAAAGTAAGGATGATTCCGTGTGAGATTGTTTTTTCTAAATTACAGAGAATCTTACTAATTTACCTGCTTTTGATTTACAATATTTCAGTGCTTTCCTGAAGGTGTGGGAATCAACTCAACATTGGATTTACTACTACAGGTAACTTAAGAAAGGAGTGTTTTGATACAGGAGAATTAATTTAGAGTTTTAATTTTTTTTGCACACGTCTCAGTGTTTATCGACAGAAGTCACCTGCGAGTCTGGTGCAGCGCTGGCGGCGACTCTGGCCAATGGGGGCCTGTGTCCGCTTTCAGGTGACCAAGTACTGTCCCCACCTGCTGTCCGCTGTACCCTTTCCATGATGCAGGTGGCTGGTATGAATGATTACTCCAGAGCTTTCCATTTCAGGGTGAGTTGGAATTGCAGAAGTAGTTTGTGACTCAGCTTGTAAATAATGAGTCACAGTTGTTTGATGCATTTGACGGTTTAGGTGCAGTTCCTTTTCATTTCCGCACAACTACTGTTCAAATTCATCTCTTGTTCGGAGAGGAGTATTATGATACTAATTAACTTGCCTTGCCTCATGATTACACATTAAAAAAACTGATAATGAAGTGTGAATTTAAGTATTTAAATGCTTGTTAGATTTATGTATTCTCCTACCGCCCTCTAATGGCGAGAATGCATATTTCTGTATAGGATCTCCATAAATTCTCAACAAGAGATTTCTTCATTTTAAATGTATGCAGTTCCATAATTCTGTTGCAATATAATAACCTTATTTGTCCTTTGGTAATGTAGACGTCTGTGCCGGCCAAGTCGAGTCAGTCTGGTGTTGTGCTGATAGTGATTCCTGGAGTCCTGGGACTCATGTGTTGGTCACCCGGGCTGGACTCTAATATGAATTCTTGTAGGGGTGTCCATTTCTGCGAGGTAAATACTGCTTGGACTCAAAGATGCAAATAGGCTTGATTTGCCAGAATAGTGACTAATTATTGTCTGTTTCGTCAAAGGAGCTGGTTTCAACCTTCCAGCTGCACAGTTTTGACATCGAGACTTCTTTCAGACAGACGTTGTCCTACAGACAGTGGAAGGTGGAGTCGGAGGTCTGGCTAGATGTTTAAGAACTTTAACAATAAAGATTTTTTATACTTTAAGATACATTAATAGGTTTGTCTTTTGAATTACAGGGATACCAAATCATGAATGTTCTCTTGGCTGCCTACAGAGGAGATGTAGTGTCTTTGCGCAGGTAGGGTTGCCCAGATGCATAACGTTGATGTCCTTCTGAAACCCTGTATTTCCATGTTTCGTATTTAATTTTTTGCCATAAGTCGTTATTATTAGTCACCGTTTATGTTTGTCACTATCTTTTGCAAATATCTAAATCTGTCAACTTTGACAACGCAGTATTGAAACATAAATAGGACAGTGTTTTTTTCCATTTCCTGAAAAACTGTGAATTTGGACATCCTAGATTTCGGAAGTATAGCGGTGATAAATTACTGTATAACATACTTTCTCATAAGAGAACAGTTGCGAAATGTGTCACGCTGGTTTATTTTTATTATTTGCTCTACATTTAGATGCAGTACTTAGGGTTATATAAATGTGAAATAGCAATGGATATTCATTTCGTAACACAATGTTAAACTTTTTACATGTAGTGAGTGTTTGGATTTGATTTTTACGTTTTCTTAACGTGCTGAATAAATAAACGGAGCTCACACAAAAACATATTTTCACATATTTATAAATTTTTGTATTATTGTTAGTACGCAGAAATTACAACGTCCTGGCATAACACTGAGCTCTAAAAATGAGTTGTCCAAAACTTAAGAAGTGTACATTTGATTTTTTGTCTTTATGACTAATACTGTCCTCATGAAGTGTCAGACTGCGTCACCGATCATTGCTTCATCCTACCTTCCCTATGCTACAGAAATTTCTATAATTTTCTGACAGCGACAATTAGAAAATAGTTCTTATAATAGCCTATGTGAAAATTTGTAAAGTTTTTGTTTATCTGCAATATTCCGATATATCCTAATTAATGATATAAGCTCAAAATTTACTTTAGCTTAATATACACTAAAACATTGATGCTATGAGAAAATAAATATTATCACAAAAATGATCACCACACAATTGTACAAGAAAGGTCAGGCGAAACAATGATTTGTTACACTTTCTAATACATAGGCTTACAATTATAAATCCAGGTCATCCAGCCAGAGGAGATTATATTTTGCATCATACAAAATTAAGCCTATCAACAAAATTCTTATGCAAACTTAATTCCTCTCTTAGGTACCTTCTCTCAGGGGCAGATGCGAATGCAGTGGATTATGATGGACGATCTGCGCTGCACGTTGCCGCTTCAGAGGGACATCTGGACATCATCAAGTTCCTGGTGGAGAATGCATGTGCAAACTGCACACTTAAAGACAGGTACCGATATTGAAATTATCAATGTTAGGCATGTAGCAGATACATCAGGACTTATCTATGCTTTGGTGTGTTGATATTCACAGGTGGGGTAACACAGCTTTACAAGAGGCTGTGAGATGTAATCAAGACCCTGCCATCCAGTTTCTAAGGAAATACACAGATTGTTAGCCTTGATATTTACATTTTAGGGACACATGACTAATAATATGAATGAAGATGAGGTTATAAAGAGCAAAGGCTTTATGGAAAACATTAGTCATTATTGTGTATTCCGCTGGCAAAAGTCCCAGTTAACCACTCACTGCTTACTGGGAATAACTGAATGAAACTTTGTTTCTTTAATAAACGCTTATACAGAAAGAGTGTGTGTACTGATTCAACAGATCTTCATTTTCAGATATTCTGCAAACATCTTGTTAATTTTTCATCAAAAAATAATTGCAAACTGTTGCTTTAAATTATAGTGTTGCTGTATCTCGACTAGTAAAGCATTGCATTAGCGGGGCAAAGGTCATGGGTTTGATTCCTATAAGGAACAAGCAAACTGTTGATAAAATGTTAACCTTACCCTTACAGAAAAGACACATGAGTTTCACACATTTTTCACACGTGGTCACATGTTTTTTACATGTGATCACGTGTGGCCACATGTGACCATGTGTGAACAACATGTGAAATTCATATGGACAACCTAACACCACAAGCGGGCAACATGTGATTACACGTGGGCAATATGTCACCACATGTTGCAGCACATGTGAAAAAGATGTTACCATAGGTTATGACACGTAGAGCACATGTGTAAAATGAGACTCTTTCCAAAGTGTAAATCACATCACAATACTGACCTTTCACTCAGAAACAAATTTTGTATTGTCAAACACAAAACATATGCATACATACATAACGAATCTGTATAAAGGCACAAATGCGGTAACTATTTTTTAAATCTTTATTTAAATTATTGATTAAAATATTGGCCAGATACAGTGTTCAAATCAGCATGTTCACACTTGTTGCAACATTGCAACATTTACATTTGGTATTACTAATACATTTCATACAATACAAAAACATTATAAATGATTTACATTAATAAATAAGCTACTGACCAAAAATGAAATACTGACCAGAAACAGTTAAGTTGTCAAAGTAGTGCACTTAAAACTATTTAAATTTAAGAACTGCAACATATCCACACGAAACAAAGTGCAGATGTGTGTGTATCACCGTGCTAAATTTGAAGAGTGTGTGTGTAGATCTGTGTGCAGAAAACCCAGGCTGAATGTGACTTGTGTGTTTTTGTTGACCTGGACTGAATGTGACTTGTGTGTTTGTGTTGACCTGGACTGAATGTGACTTGTGTGTTTGTGTTGACCTGGACTGAATGTGACTTGTGTGTTTTTTTGTTGACCTGGACTGAATGTGACTTGTGTGTTTGTGTTGACCTGGACTGAATGTGACTTGTGTGTTTGTGTTGACCTGGACTGAATGTGACTTGTGTGTTTGAGTTGACCTGGACTGAATGTGACTTGAGTGTTTGTGTTGACCTGGACTGAATGTGACTTGAGTGTTTGTGTTGACCCGTGCTATATGTGACTTGAGTGTTTGTGTTGACCCGTGCTATATGTGACTTGAGTGTTTGTGTTGACCCGTGCTATATGTGACTTGAGTGTTTGTGTTGACCTGGACTGAATGTGACTTGTGTGTTTGTGTTGACCTGGACTGAATGTGACTTGTGTGTTTGTGTTGACCTGGACTGAATGTGACTTGTGTGTTTGTGTTGACCCGTGCTATATGTGACTTGAGTGTTTGTGTTGACCCATGTTGAATGTGATGCGCGTGTGTGTGTGTAGATCTGCACTATTTGTGGCGTGTGTGTGTGTAGATCTGCGCTATTTGTGACGTGTGTGTGTGTGTGTGTGTGTCTGTAGACTTCCACTGAATGTAACGTGTGTGTGTGTGGAGATCTGTGTGCGGAGATCTGTGTGCAGACCCACGCTTAATTTGACTTGTGTGTTTGTGTAGACCCCTGCTGAATGTTATGTGTGTGTAGATCTGTGCTATTTATGACGTGTGTGTGTGTTTTATTCAAGAATTTAATCTCGCTCTAAACTGTTTGGCAATAAACAAACTAAACAACTATTTTCTTGTCTGTATACTACAAATTTGTCTGACAGTTGGCTTAGGTCCAGAACAGTTAATTCAGCAAATTCAGAAGATATTGACATCACATGCTTAATCTGGCACCGAGATTCACCAAAGTAGCCTTGAAGAAACAACCTTGGTTTTGACACACACTTTCTCACAAGACATAATGCATGTTCACAGCCAGTGTGACTCTCAACTTTGGCAAAACCAACTATTTGACAAACACTACCATCAGATCTCCTGACCAGAGTGTTATCTCTCTTAAGTTTTCTTCTGTAATTAATGCTAAGAAATATCTGTGAGTTATATACAGCTTTGTGGTAAAATATTGCTTGATCTTTGACAGGGTTTTCAAGAAACTGCTCAACAGCATCCTTTTCATATAGATCAAGAGCTCTAGAGCAACCATGACCAAAAAACACAGTGCCATTCACTCTTCGTACATGTTTAGTTGCATTGAAGCCATCAACCACTGTGTCAAACAGCTGCTGCACTCTAGGATGAGCATTCTGCATCAGAACCTTCCCCATGCTCTCTACTTCTTTTAGTAAGAGAAAAGATGTTACTATCTGTAAAGGTACAGATTGTGTGCCATTGTACAGTTTCAACAGAAATCCATTGCACCCTTCAAAACTGTATGCACTATAACACCATAGGGGGCCCCAGTTTCTGACACTGTCACTAAGATGTAAAAGAATGTGAACGTTGTATGTCATATGAGGTCTACCATACAATGTCTCAAAATTTAGCACAAACTCATTTAGGTGTTGAGATGCATAAAATAGCTCCAGCTGCGTAATGCATGTTGTTTGCAGGGCATAAACTGCTTGGCACAAAAGGAGGAAGTGCTCAAAAAATCTACGAGGAAGAACAGATTTTAAAACAATGGGAGCATAAAACAAGAGAAAAGCTCGCCATTCCGATGCTTTCCAATAGGCTCTGGTTAAGATAGATCTTGGCATTCTTGTGATGTTGGATGGAGGTTGAAACTGTTCAATTTTCCTATCTATTTCATTTGCTCTGGTTCCAATATACCAGGGCTCTTTGTGGAACGAACTGTCAAACCACAGGGTAGACAGCTGTCTCATCACACCTAAATCAATGCAGTGCATGGAGTCAACAATAAATCCAGAAACAATGTCAAAAAAAGGCAATGAACTTAAAGGTGTGGGTCCTTTCACACCAAAGTTTTCACCAGTGCCTACATTTCTTTGGTATTTAATCATATCTGTGTGAGAGCGTTCTGTGACTTCTTCGTGAAAAGGATATACTTGAACATGTCCTTTACCTTTTTCAACTCTTTCCCCTGGATGCAGACACCAGTTGCAGCCAAATTTGCCATTGAATTGCTTGATATTTGCAACATGGCTCTAGCAACACTATCACATGAACAAATTATAGCATACACATAAGATTTCACAATCTTAGCATTTGAACACCACTCGAAACCGACTGAGCTGAGAGTTTTCATCTCATTGATAAAAGGTCTAAAAAATGTGGAGATGGAAGGCTTTTTCGGACCAAACCATAGTCCTGTTAAAAACATGGTCTTTTTCCTTATGTTTGGTGGAAGCTCATTTATGTGACATAACAAGGGCCAGATAGAAAAGGAGGAGGATTTGAAGATGGGTACACCATCAGAGTTAAAAGTAAGACTAAAGGAGTAATCTTTTTTTAGATTTGAGTCTTTGCACATTTGTTTGTACAATTTCCCATCCATAATGTCCGAAATGGTGTCAGGGTTTGTTGGTCTGGTCTTTCTGTAGTTTAGAGACTCTCCGAGATTTGAAGTTTCTAGGGAATGTTTAAGTTGGTCGATAAGGGGCAAGGTAAAGAAGAAGTTACCATTTTTCATTAGTTCATTTTTGTCAAAGTCTTGATGGCACCTCTTACATGCATTATTTTCCAAAACACAACAGCACTTAGGGCAATATACATGAAAATCATATTTGCCCGTTTTGAAAAGTTTTTTAAACAGATATTTGGTGGCTGGCAAGTGAGAATCTTGTGGTAGAATAAGACTCAAAATTTGGAGAAGTGTTTGCAAACCATCTTGTGTTAATCCCACAATTACAGCAAAGGCCATTAGAAGAAGGATTGTTTGTCCAAGCGTAACCAGTGCTCCTTGGTACAGTGGGGACCTCATCATGTCATCATTAACCTAGAAAAAGCATGGGTCATTTTAGTTACAGCACTGCATTATCAGGGAACATCTGCAACATACATACATACATAAGTTTAAAAAAAAAGTTTTAAAAAAATAGATTAAAATAGGTTTGTTAAGGTCAAACAAACTCTACTGACTCCACCATAAACTACAACGCAACCAACTTTCAAAGTGCTGAAAGTGTTTAAAGACTTATTGTATAATAGTCTTTTTGTGACTCCAGTGATTTAGCATTAAATAATATAAAGCAAAGAGGATCATTTTTGTGCACAAACAAATAAAAATAATGAATGTATTCAACAATTTACTGACTTTCATGTTATTTCAAATCCTGGAAAATGCTTTCAAGATCACCAAGATCTCAATGACGGTGAATCTGGGGTCAGCACCGCCTGACGCATGCACTGGGTGTTGACGTGAATGTTTTGTGCGACGCAGACCCCAGATGCACTGTCATTGAGATCTTGGAGCTATATTAAACACACATTTTTGAATATTGAAATTGTTGAATATAGTCATTATTTGTATTTGTTTGCAAACATAGAGAATCCTCGTTGCTTTATAGTATTTAATGCTAAATCACTGGAGTCACATGGACTATTTTAACATCGTCTTTACTCACTTTCAGCCCTTTGAAAGTGGATTGCGTTGCAGTCTATGGTGGAGTTCGGGTGGTGGTACAATACACTGGTGGTACAATGCACTGTATGTGTACATATATTGTAATGAAATCCAAACGCAAATAGTATAATATTTTTTTCTAAAAAATCTAACCGTAAACTCAACTGGAATAGTGAATAAACAATGAAATACAATAATTTGAAATGCTACTATAAAATGAAGAAGTGGTCCTACCATTTGTTCAGAATCAGAAGTCGTGTCATCACCACCATCATAATCATCTGTGTGGCTGCTGGAGTGGTGCTTCATAAAGAGACAACAATAGCTATTATTAGCCAAATAAGTGCAATGACATAAAAAGATTGTATTATTATTGTTCAATTGTTAGCCTGTTTATTTTAGATAGAACCCTTAACAGTCACTTTTTTAAGCCTGTGTTTACTACTAGTTTTGCTGATAAAGATTGAGCCAAACCTAAACAAAGTAATACAATAGTTCTCAGCTTTAACATAGTTCAACTGCATACTCACTTCAAAGCCCAAGCCTTCACTGCCACTGTTTGTATAGTCATCAAGAGACTGCTGTTAAAAGGGAAAAATGGTTGAAATTATATTAATTGTTTAATGTGATGCTTAATCTCAAATGTTTTTGAGTTGGACATGAAATAAACGATAAGTCAACCCACTTGTTCATGTTCATCGTCCAAACTGACCTCAGCCTCATCACAGTCCTCCACAATGTGCCCAATGTCCAAACTTACACCTGTGCTATCACTTTCACTGGTTGTGTGGTCATAAAGAGCCTGCTGCAGAAAATGAGATATAGATGGTATTAAGAGTTTAATGTGGTGATTAATTACAACTATATTTATTATTAATTACAACTATGGGGGTCAGCTGTGACCTAGTAGTTAGAGAGTTGGGCTTGTAGTCAGAATGTGCCGGTTCAAATCTCAGTGCCAGCAGGTCATGACTGAAGTGCCCTTGAGCAAGGCACCTTACCCCTGATTGCTCTGCAGTAATGTGCCACTGTAAGAAACTACTTGTAAGTCGCTTTTGGATAAAAGCGTCTGCAAAATGAATAAATGTATATTATGAATTGGACACTGGACATGATAAAGCAACGTGAATGTAAGACGCAATGACAAGCTGGACTAAAAATAATAGCCCATCAGACTGCATGCGATCAATCATGTTTCCTGTACAATGCAGGAAAATGCAATGTAAGCATTAAAATAAATATTAGACACACGAGACAACATTACAGCAACTGTATTTACAATAAACTGCACAGTTAGTGTAACACAAAGCAATCGACTTCCAAACACATATATGATTACAACCAGTAACACGGTGCCCCATTGATTATTGTCACATTCAAACGCAATTCATAAAAAACATGCAGCTTTGTCTAATGCACCTATTGTTATTATTCTTAGTACAGACCAATTTTTCGTAGCACTGTTAGTATTATTTAGTAACTGTAAGTTACTTGTCCAGTCGGGCTAGTTAAATTTCCTCTAACTTGCCCATACAAAACATTCACTTGTCCCGGACGAGTGTAAATGTCAAGCCCTGTTGAAGCCATTAAGATTTTAGGCTAGACTTAAACACTTAAACAAACTTTAACCAAATGATGACAATCTCTTGATTGAGGTGTCTTTATTGGCATTATTTAAATGAATGCATCAGCCCAGAAAACAGAGAGATTTTTTTAAGATCACAAACACACACTTTTCCAAATTGTATAATTAAATAAACTAACCGAATATTCAACATTTGTGACTTATACTAATACATACTAGGTATTAGTATGTGAAAACACTGAGTAAACCTACTTGTTCAGGTTCATCATTCAAGCTGCCCTCTTCCTCATCACTGTTTTCTACATCATGCCCATTCTCAGAGTCCATACTTGCACCTACTACACCATCACAGTTTGCATGTTCATCATGAGACTGCTGCAAAAAAGAAGATGGAGAATGTTTAGTTTAAGCTTAATCTAAGCCATTATATGGGGAACCTACTTCATAAAGTTAATAGTTTAACCTCCACTCTTCCTCATCACTGTTGTCTATAATGTGCCCATTTTGTTGCTTAAACAGTCTATAAAGATAACTTTTTATTAACAACCAGACAGTTTATCAAAAACAAAAAAAAGAAACCATATTTCTCAACAATTTGAAGGGTTTACACACCTCAGAGTCCACAGTTGCACCCGTGGCATCACTGTCACTGGATGTGTGGTAATCAAGAGACGCCTTCAAAAAAGGAGAGACAAAAGATATCAAGAGTTTAATGTGGTGCTTTATCACAACCATAATATGAGTCAGACACGAAAAACTCATGCCTTGTGTTTTAGCTCGGACAGATCACCCTAAACAAAAACAATTATTACTGTATAACAAACTGAAATTTTATACACACATTAAAGTCCAAACTTGAGCAAGGAGCAATGTCTTTGTCTCGATAGTCATCAATAGACCTCTGTAAGGATACAATAATAAATGTAATGCAGTAATTGTAACAAAAACTGTACCAGTAGTGTTTCCCATTTCTTACTTACTCGCCATATTCTTATTTGTTCTGCCATAACCAAAAACCAAAAATATTTTTAAACTTTTCATTATAAGATGCATTCTCTATTTTGCAATATTTTGCTGCATTGTTTCTGAATCCCCAAATCGTGCATAAAAACGACATGTAAACGACTTTATGTAAATGCCTTTATTAGGCATTAAGCTGTATAAAATATGATGGTCTATTTAACAGTTCATATAATAAAAGCAAGTCCCACGTGATGACGTAACGAGTATTCTAATTCGAAGTTCGTGACGCAAACTTGCGCCGTAGTTACACAAAATCCTGTTGGAAACACTACTGTAACGATAATAATTATCATGTTCAAATGAATTCTTACCTCTTTATTATTGGAAACTTGGTCATCTTCACTCCAATCAGAATGAGAGCTGCACAGATATTGTTTCTTGTGTTTTATTATCTCCAACAGATGTATAAATAGGACTTCACTTTACATCTATATTTGCTTACCTCTCATCATCATCATCAAGGGGATCTAAAATGAAATGCATAATATTAGGTGTCTTGTAATTTAAAACTTAGTAACTAGGTATTTAAAATTACAAATAAAATATGGCAAAACTTAAAGTCAGAAGCACATTTTCGGTGGACTTAATGAATATTTATGGCATGCTACCTTCAGTTTATACATATATAAGTGATCAGACAGATATACCTTCAAGACAGAAACGTCTTAGGTTACTTTTCGTAAGCTGACTCATACATTTCGCATATAATGATTCGAATACAGAGTGTACAAATCAAATAACTTTGTAAAATCATATATTACATTGACAACAGTTTTTCATCGTTTTGATATCGACTCGGTAGTATTTACGTGCAACTCGGGAAAACTGCAACGTTATTTTCAATTTCATTTGTTGACAGCAACATGGCGCTGTTGACGTAGCTGCAAAGGGCTAAATCGACATTCGGTTCTATGCTAGCTGTCCAGGACAGACTATCTTAAGTATTTTAAGCTGGCCACAGTATTGTTTTCACTCTCACTAAACTAGAGATATTCTTTAGTATTTACGCTTAATAGTTGATTAAAGTTCATTCGCACGCGTGCTTTTAAATACGTTTAAAGGTAGCTCGTGTGGAGTCCTAACGTTGTTTGGTGAAGATGTATTTCATGCGCCAGACAATTAATTTACCAATTTTAGCCATGCGATATCTTGTCGTCCGTGGTAAAGGCTCGTTGTAGTCGCACAAATATCTTCTGTAATGTAACTTCCTCCTCTTTCTTGACGGCTCCATTTTGTAAAAACTGTACGCTCGTCACCCGCACCTCACTCTTCTCCTCCCTTCAGGTTGCGCTCGAGCAAAGAAGAACTTGACATTTGATTGGATGATGTGATTGACTCTGATCTGTTATGATTGGTTGCAATTAGCGCTCTTTTCACCTTTCGTTGCTAAGGTAAATCTAGTCAGACAGAGACTACCGTAAGATAAAGCTGCAACCATGTATGTGCTTATAAAATGGATTAAAGAAAATAAAGTAAGTGTTGAATTAGAAAAAAATGTTAGAGACAAAAAAATGTTAAGTGACCCTAAGAGGATCGGCCTGGTGGAACACGGTGCAATAGGAACAAAGCGACCTAAAGGCGGTTGGAAAGCTTTTCCGGGCCAAGTTCTCAGTATAAACGGTAAGTTATGTAATTGCTTTTTTGTAGTTGTAATTTTATATTGGTGACGTAATATACTATAGTAATAAAGTACCATAGAGAAGTCAAAATAAATCCAGGCTGAATGGAAATAAGCCTACATTACTTTATTGTAACGTTAGAAGCGCGCGCCCACTGTGTTTCAGTCTCCAGTCAGGACTGGTCGTTTTTACCGAGTTTTAAATGACAGAAAGTTGTTCTGACAGGAAATTTCGTTTTACTATGTAAAAGACATACTTCTAAACAAATTAACTATTAAAACATATGACAGTGAAGTCTTTGACGATGTTTTTTCAACTTTATTGTATGCTTTTATGTTAGTTTTAAAGTAATAAACAATACTGGTATAGGGTTTAACAGGAAAATGATCATGGCAACTTTTGTCCAGTAATATGACAAGTTCAACAACCTTATCACTTTAAATAACTTTGTTGGTTAATATTTGCATAATTACTTACTGTAATTATTTTGTCAACTACAAAATGCTTTTATGATGCTAAATTAAAACTGCTATAATGTATATTTATAAAGTTCAACATAAAAATGTGTTACCCACGATTATGTGAAGACATTTTAATGCAGTAGGTGTCAATCACTTCTTTATACAGAGAGCCTTGGGAAAATAAGAAAGGCAGAAGGTCAGTGGATAGAGACACACAAAAGGTGGACTGCATCAAAACCAGAGGTATGTTACACTATTATATGGCCGCCCCTAAATGAAAATCGAATATTCTTTCCCCTTAAATAGGTATTCTCCCATTTTGTCGTCTCTTTTAATTTCTTTGTTTTTACTCCTTTTTTCTCAATTGTTCTGCATTTTCAAAATGCTTTCTGATTTGTCAGGCTACATTTTCCAATGAGGATGATGGTTCCTCTGATGATAAGGGTGAAAGTCCTCAAAACCAGGAGTTTGAGGTATGCTCTTACACCCGAGTTTGTATACATATTTTTTAAAATTAATTATAAAATGTCTTTTATCTCTGATATTATTTTTACAAATTAAACCAAATTACGGGTTCATGGCATTTGATGGCCGTGTCATACCTTAACACCGAAAGTAAAGGGAAAGGTCTACATTAAAAATGAGCTAATAAAATATTTCAAATAATTTTTACATGTTCAATAATTTATCATGTAAGAAATGTAATAAGTGGGATAATGTACAAGCAGCCAACTGTTATCACAAAATAAACCCTTTCAGCATGATACAAGATCCTCAAGATTCGCATCAGGTCCTGATCATGCTGTCAGAGCTTATTTCTGCGATAACAACCGGCTCCCTGTACATTATCCTTTACTCATCATCATTAATACTCACCACTCCATAAACTTGTTTTTCAGGATGATTCATACCGGACCCCAAAACGACCCAAGGTGACATAACCTGCTTTGTTTATGCTTAACTATGTGCTAAAAGTAGGCCTATCTTTTTCTGACTAGTTTTACCATTTTTACCAACACTTGATTTTTTTACTGGATTCCTAAGCAACAGCTAACAAAACCATATTCTGGAATTGTCACATCCAGGACAAAACAAGTTTTCTAGCCCTGATAATACTTCATTATTTTAAAGGAAAAAATAAACTGTTTAATTACTCATCCTCATGTCATTTCAGTTCTATTGTTTTGCTGAACACAAACAGAGATATATTAAATCTGTGAAACAAAAGACTTTGGAATGACAAAGAATTATTATTAATCATTATTTGCTGACACATATTTAACCATATTTTTTCTATTGTATATTCTCTAAACTTCCTCTTTCTAAACCAATAGAAAGACTACACAAATGAAATTAAGGACTTTGAGGAGAGACTTAAAGAAAAGGACAAGGAGATAAGGCGGTTGCGAAGGTTGAACCTTCTACTGCAAGAGGGTAAAAAAAGTGGAACCATGTTGCAGTATTACTGTAATAGGTATTTTTTTACTGTCAGTTGATCTCTTTAAGTTAAGTGTGCATCCTTTGATCTAATTGTAGGACTTGCAGAGACAATCACTAAAGCAGTAAAAGATGCTTTTCAGGCAGCTCAGTGTGCCCCCAGCCACCCAGTGCCCACTTCTAGCATCCAAGAAGATTTTCTTAAACAGACCGAAGGGATACAGGTATAATATACATAGTCAGAAAAGGTGATATAAACTTTATACCATGCTGTTTTTGTTCACCCAAAATGAAAAGGCTGTCATCTAGTACCTACCCCCGTGTCATTCAGAATCCAAAAGCCTTAATCTGTAAAACAGAAATACATTTTTAAAGAAACTGATGAACATATTTAAATGTATTGTAATATCTTCTTTCATCTTTACAGAACAAGTCAGTTACAGAGTTAATGAATCCTGTTGCTCTGGATTACACTCAAAGATGTGAGAGCTACAAAAAACTCACCAGATCTGTGATGGACTCTGTCTTCAAGGTAGAAGAGATGACAAAATGCTCCGTCACAGGGAAAAAAGGCCTCTTTGGAGAACAAAAACCAAGCCTTGACCGACATAAAGTTAGGCTTGTAATAGGTGAGCCCACTTTAATTGCTCTGCAGGTCTAGAGATAGTTTAAAATTGGATCTGCGAATAGATGGTTTCATCAGACACACGCACATTGCCACTGGCCTTAAGGCAACATATGGTTTTCCTTCTATATGCATATTCCTTCTCAAATAAGTGTTCAAAGATGTGTACCAAACTGATCTCCATGAAATCAGACTTAGGTCTTTAGAAACAGACAGTTGCATGTTATTAGATGTAAACTTCTGTAGAGGGACTTTTATTTTTGATTATTTGAAGAAGTCTAACGGAAGTTACGTTTGGGCCAGTGTTGTTGCTGCTGAAACCATCTATATTAAATTCATATTCAGTGATTGTTGACATGTTCAATTTTAAGGTGAATACATGTTTTTTGTCACACCGATTAAGTCACGGAATATTAATTAAAAAGTAATGCTGCATGAATTGGGGAAAAATCCATTGATTTTCAGTATTTTTACTGTTCTAGGTTTCTTCTAGATGTAGCCAGAGGAAGTCAATAAGCTGGAATGTTTACATGACATTACTAGTTGATTTCCTAGTTAAAATTTCTTTGCCTTTATAATTTATGAACGCACCTTCATTTTATTGAAAGCTGAAAGGGATTTTAGCATGATTTTTAGCATCTAAGCCCAACATTTTTTTAAAGGTTATTTTATTTCTTACAGACCATGTCAAAAAAGTCTTTCAAGGCATTGGAGAATCTGAAATCAAAGTCTGCATGGCACAAAAATTAAAAGACCTGCGGAGACGAGCAGAAAGGTAAACACTGTAAACTATAACCAACATATAACCTACTGATTATGTCAAGATGCGAATAATTCAAAATCTTTTCTTAATTGGTCATGACATATGTGTAAGATCTTATATTTTCATACGCCATGACAAATTTATAAAATATTTATGATTATCAGCATCTTGGCATAGTACAATATACAAAAAAACGTTGGATGTCAAGCTGGGACGTTTCAGCAATATCAAAAAATATGTCCATTGTCTTTTTATGTCAAAATTAGGTTTTAAATAAATTATTCTATATAACATCAGGTCTATCATCAGTGTTAATGGCTTCAATTGGAAAAATGCAATTTTTCTTGCGAAAGAATAACAAATTATAGTAGCAAGCTGATGTTAAAAGACATTCCCGGCAGAGATCACCCAGAGATTATTACAGACCGGTAGCCTAAGGATTGCTGCCACTTAGCAGTTTTATTACTTTTATGAATCAAAATTATATTTTCTGAATTTGGAAAGTTTAATTAATCTCTTCCGCAATGTTTACATTTTTTCACAATGTTTTCAAAGCCGATGGGTGGGAGAGAGTGACCGCGTTAACACAATAATCATTAACCCTAAAAATTCCATTCCTGCAAATTGTAACATTCAGCCAACTTCTGATAAACATCATTTTTGTTACATACAAGGTATGAATAAAATTAGGAATAGGGCTTGAACCCAGCTTTCATACGATACCAAAACCTGTAATATGTAACATTGCAACATGTGATGGGTTTTCCCAGATTTATTTTATTGTGTTGTATTTTCTGAGCTATTATGGCTTAAATCAAAACTAACCAACCGCAGTGTGATTGATATTGATTGGAATGCACAATCAAAAAACATGATTCTTGAAAATGGATTTATAGCGTTTTGGAAACAAACTCTTCATATATATATGTATACATCTAAATTTTTATTTTGTTTATGAATCCTAAAACAGGGAGCCTACTGGAGGAGATGCAGAAGACTAATCCACAAACACACAATGCACATACAAACACTCTATACAGTACTTGTACTTGGATTTTCTTGTTCTTAACACAAAGTTCTTGCCCTCTACATGCACACACACACACACACACACAGACAAACCTGTACACAGATGTTATTTTTGCTCATTTTATGATCAGTAGTTTTTAAGGATGTTTGCAAATAAAATCTCAATGTTGTACCTTTTGCAGTGCTGTTTAGTGTGTCATGTTTAGATGTCTTTCCACTCTACATCACAGCATGGAGCCTCCACTTTGCATTCTACCAACAGCTTAACAATATGGCTTGCCCTTGGTGTCAAAGGTTATGGTATGATAAATGAATAAATACAAACATTACTTCTTCCTCTAAAACAACCTAAACTAATTCTGCTTGCAGACCTGTAAATTTGTGGATGATATGTTTTATTTAAGAAACATTGTTTTGTACTGTACACGCACCCACTTGAAGACACATGCATTTGCATTTCATTTGTGAGCACAATTTTTGTTTCATGTAATTGTACAGATAGGGTATACATGTGAGCTTATCTTCAATATTTAATTTAAGTTAATGGAATAATAATGGAATTTTACATGAGTAAAATGATCTTATTGGTTTTACATGTGTTTCACACGTGATCCCATGGGCTTCACATGGTTATTTATATGTGTATCACATGTGATCCCATTGGTTTCACATAGGAATATGCATGGGTTCCACATGTGATCCAATGGGTTTCACAAGGTAATTTATATGAGTGATCACATGTAACCCCATGGGTTTCACATGAGAATGCACATGTGTCATATGTGATCTTATGGGTTTCACACATGAATGCGCATGTGTTTCACATGTGATCCCATGGGTTTCACATGGATTTCACACGGATTTCACACAGCTTTCACACAAAAACTGTTCCAAAAACACACATTTCCCATGTGCATTTCACAAGGGATTTTAACATGTTCTCATGGGATTTTAACATGTTTCCACACATGAAATTTCACATGTGAAACTCATGTGACTTTTCCGTAAGGGTAAGCACTCTGTATTGCTTTTAAATGGACAGTGCGCAAAAAAATTATTCTTAAAATAATATTTTTACCCTTATGTCATTTATAATCTGTACATGAATATTTATTTCTAGAAATGTCTCTGTGGTTGTGTGTCCATCCAGTGAAAGTCAATGGGGTCCAATTTGTTTTGTTACCAACATTCTTCAAAATGTCTTCTTGTGTGTTTTACAGATGAAAGACATTCATGCAGGGTTAAAGTAACACTAAGGAAAGTACATTAAATACATTTGGCTGGGGTTACAAAGTGAACCACCACTTTAAATTTATGATATTGCGCAATGTAGGCTTGTTTCCATATATAGACTAGTTATCAAGGGAAGCACAACTTTACACTGTCCTATATCTCCAAACCGACCTCTGGATCACCTCTAGCCCACGCATTCGAAATTCCTGCAATAGACACATTACATTAACCGATGAGTGCTCTCTAGGATCCTTCAGGATCTCGCCACAGCCCAACCAATCAAATCTGGCCAATATCCCAGAGTGCAAAATAACAGTTTACATTGCGACTGTTGGAAGAGGGCGGAGAGCTCCGGGACTCGAGCGCTGAGATTGAACAGTCCTGACACCCATGTTGACGTCCAACATTTAAGGAGACAAAGGGGAGGATGTCAGTAGCCGGACTGAAGAAACAGTTTCACAAAGCGAGTCAGGTAACGTGTAGCTTTCGTCCGACGACGCGAACAAGATTCGTTTTACACTGATAGAGTCGTTTCTTTAGAGGGATGACGTTACAGAAGTGAAAGCGCTGTTTATTTCGCACTTGAAGAGTAGAGTTCAAATGCTATTCTAACCGCGTGGATATTATAATGTATTTGCATCATTGTTTGGGTGAAATCGGGCTTACTTTTCATGTTTAAGTATCTGGAGCGACTGTGACCAACCATAAAACATGATGCGATGTCCCACTTGCTTTCGTTTTTTATTTGTATCGTTCGGAAAGATCATGTAATGACACAAACATTGAATTGCCATCAAACTTTCATTTTCTGTTATGTCAAGTTAAGTTCTTGTTCAAATGAAAAACTTAAATTAGGGTGTTTTTAAATGTCATTCCTTTTCGGGAAATTATACATTGGTTTATTTTAATAAAAGGACACGTTAGTTTGGCGGGTGGATTACAATTTGTATCACCGGAGTTTTACTCCAAATTTTGCGGGTAAACTACTGTAGACAGATAATAGTAAATGTGTGTTTTCTATGGTTCAATTACAATAGAAATACAATATTTAAGCTGTGGATACTGTAGTAAAATCACACTTATTGTGTCCCACACTGCAGGTTGTCTCTCACCTTGTACTGCTGTGAGAGTGTTGAGTTACTGCAGAGGTTTCAGTTTGAGACACGTGCACGTGCACAGGGGTGTTGTCTGTTTCTTGGACACAAAGTCCACCGACTATCTAATCTGTTCATATCGAGTTTATAATGCATTGTAAATTCTCCTGAAATCTCCACCACAGCCCGACCCATTCTCAAGTTTTGGACTTCAAAGTTTCCATGTCACCAATGTATGTTTAAACGAAAAGTGTCCAAGGTCAAGTTCTTTGTAGTTTCTCGGTGGCAGTATGAATCTTCAAGTGTTGTGGAAGCACTGGCCAAGAGTTTTCTCGCAAACTAGAGGAAACAGATGCTCAGTGTGTTAAAAATGGATGGCTGGTGGATTTCCTGGTTTTGTTTGTTTTAGACAACTCTGGTTCAACTGCATTGTGTTGTGATTGAGCAACCACATATTATCAAGTACACGTACAAATGTTACAATCATTGTTTAACCTCCACAGAAACTACAATCCATCGTTTTCTTTATAGTCAGTTATATTTTATGAAATATACATAAGGGAATTCAAGTTTTTGATTCACCCCTACAAATTAATTAATTAAAAAAAAGATTAATTTCCTGACTTTAAAGGGATAGTTCAGCCCAAATAATTGTGTCATCATTTACTCAACCTGTATTCATTTCTTTTTTGTTGTTAAACACAACATAGGATATTTTGGACAATGTGGGAAACCAAACAGTTTTGTTCTTTTGATGGTTGTCAATAGTGGCCCAGATCCATTTTTTTTCACAAACATTTTTCCAATTATCTTTCTTTGTGTTAAGCAGAACAACAAACATATTTGAAACAATTTTAGGAACTTTAGTAAATGACGACGTAGTTGTCATTTTTGGGTGAACTATTGATTAGGAGTTCCTGAACAAGGAGCTTTATATAAATCTAAGTGGTGACATATTGACAAAACAAGTCTTGGTTATCTTTACAGTTGCTACAGGAAAAACTCAATGGGGTCGAGGGAACAAAGCTGGATGAGGAATTCCTCATTATGGAAAGGGTATGAACATTATGCTCGACAAAATAAATGAAAACATTGTTTTGATATAATAGAAATCTGGGTGCATCAAAGCTTTGTCTTTTTGTAATTTTATTGATTGCTCCACTGTAGAAAACTGACATTACCCACAAATTGATTCTTGACCTTGTTCCAAAAACTATAGGATATCTTCAGCCCAATCCAGGTATGAATTTTTAGGATCCCATAAAATTGTTTTTTAAGTCAATTTCCATTGCTATATTTTTTATGCTGCATTTATATTAATTAAATGTAGTTTATGTCACAGCCTAGAAACAAGATGTGCTATTTGGTATTGAAAAAGCATGCTATTTGACAAATGCCAGTAGTATCTGAGTCATCAGTATTTGTTGACTGTTCTTCTGGAAGAGAAAGATTTCAAACTGGTTTATCTGCTAAGTTCAGTTAGAGTGCATGTGCATATAAATGGCAACAAACATGGACTGTATGCCACATAATAAAAAACTAAATGTTTATGATTTTCTTTTCTCTTGACTTATAGCATACAGAGCACAACTCAGCATGCTCAACGCAGTCGCCAAAATCCGTGGAAAGGGAAAAACTATTGGCTATCCACAGACAGAGGACATTCTGGGAGATTGCATGCTGCATTATGGCAGCGAGCTTGGAGCTGCATCTGGATTTGGTACGTTCGACACAATAAATAAAACAATGGAAATATTATTTTACTCATTATACATTCTAGCAATTTAATCCAAGTAGTTATTTAGACAGATTTTTGTACAATTTCAGGTTTTGCTTTAACTGAAATGGGGGAGGCACTGAAACAAGTATCCCAGGCAAAGGACAGTATGGATGTCAGAGTGAACCAAACCTTTATTGATCCTCTGCAGTCGATACAGGACAATGAGCTAAAGGAAATTCGGGTCAGTCTTTCATATGATGTAATTAAAATGGCAAAGTGTTAGGTTTGTTTATGAACATAGTTTTAATGCTTTCTTTCTGTTTGTTAGTTCCATCTGAGAAAGCTCGAAGGTCGGCGTCTTGACTTCGATTTTAAGAAGAGGCGTAAAGGAAAGATTGCAAACACAGAGATAAAGAAGGCATTGGAGAAGTTTGAAGAATCTAAGGATTTGGCAGAGAGTAGCATGTTTAATCTTCTACAAAAGGATGTATGCAAAACATCCCATTCTGTTTTTCTTTATCCTCCAGTCATAGATCATAACACAAACAGTACATAATCACATTGTGTATGGCATTGTAGGGAGTCCAGATGCAGTATCTCTCAGGCTTCATCTCAGCAGTTTTAGACTACCACCAACAATCATGCCAGATCCTAGAAAATCTCAGGAGCAGCCTGCAGACCAGGTCAGAATTATTTGCTGTTTATATATCTCATATTATTGCAGTTCTAACATTTAATTTGACTGTTTCCGTGTTTATAGAATAACAGATGCAAGCAATCAACCCAAAAGGGAATTTGCATCGAAATCAGTCGCAAGCACAATGTGCTACACGGATATTTATGGATTGTCCAACTGGCCATCAGGACAGTCGTCAGGTGTTTCATTTTTCTTAGTTATATGATCACATTCAATATTGACCGTTTGTGACGTTTCTCAATTCTGTGTATTATGTCCAACAGGGACGGAGATCACTGAAGCCTTGAGTGAAAAATGTAAGTCATAATCACATGGTAAACACATTCATACCCTGTCCCACACAGAAATGTATTAGATATTTGGACGTTTCCTAGCTAATGTTTCTTAATGTTTGCCAGATGCACCTGTTGTGGTTCACTCTCCTGACAAGGCACAGAATCCAACCAGCAACTGTGAGTTAACACTTTTGACTCTAAAGCAGATGTAAAATTCACTGTCCCATATGAGGATGTATATATACAGTGACGTCTAAAGAGTGTGAAATGCTTTATTTTATTGATTTTTAATTGCAAATAGAATCATATTATTAGCATAAAACATATTATTAAAAACCTATTATATAGAAACATTATTTTTTTTCTAGTAAAGGAGTAGTTCACCTTCAAAATGAAAATTCTGTCATCATTTACGTACTCTTTTGACATTTCAAACCTGTAGGACTTTCTTTCTTTTGCAGAAAACTAAAGAAGATATTTTGAAAAATGTTGGTAACAGAACATTCAGTACAGTACAGCCCCCCATTCACTTCTTTTGTAACCAAAGCAAGTGAATGGGGGCGGGGGGGGGGGGGGGGTGCTGTTAACAACATTCTTCAAAATATCATCTTTTGTGTTCTGTGGAAGAAACTCATACAGGTTTAAAATGACAAGAGGGTTAGTAAATGATGACAGAATTGTCATTTAAATGTGAACTACTCCTTTAAGAAAAGTGCCATATAAATACAATCTCTTTTTTATGTTTACTAGATGATAGCGGTCCCCCTTTTGATCAGCCCTGCTGTCGGGCACTTTACGCTTTCCAGGCAGAAAATCAAGGAGAGCTGTGTTTTAAGGGAGGTGACATCATCATTCTGACCAGCCAGGTAGATGAGAACTGGTTTGAGGGTATGCTCAACGGGAAGTCTGGCTTCTTTCCTAAAAACTACGTCAAAGTGCTTGTACCTTTGCCATAGTAACAGCAGGAACGCACTTCAGCTGGACAGCATGAACTCTTCCGGTTTTTGGAGAAACTTTAAGTTTTGTTGAAGGTTAATGTATGAGGCTAAACTAAGCCTTTGCTGTATATCTATCACTATGCAAAATCATGTACCTCACCTTGTCTTTCTTTACTATGTTTTGTTATGTTATTAATCTAAGGATGCAATATACTGTTCATGGGAGCTGCATAAATTTGCTGATATATTAAATGTATTTTATAGGCCTACATTTCCAAAGTATGTCAATTTTTAATGTAATTATATAGATTTCAGTGTATTATAGTCATAGGTTCAAACCTGTGTATATTTTGTGTCTTTTTAACAGTTTTTAAAGTCTTAAAGTATTTCTTGCAGAATTGTTTATTTTGCACTTGCTCGTTTTTCAATAAATCTAAGCATAATTAAAATGTACATATATATTTTTTGTCTCCTATTATCATGAATTATATATATATATATTCCCACTATGCATAAGTTTTATCTTATAAACCACATAATACTTCTCTAATACTATTCTCCTATTGGAGCGGCGTTGCTGTATTTTCCAATGACTCTCATTTTGAGCCCAGCTGCTCGCCGTAGTGGCGGTTCCTGACCGGAGCCACGGATTTTCAAACTTTTGTGATATGACAAAGTTTTTCGGTTAAAATAAAGGACACATTTATTCAACACCCGTGGATGTCGCGTGAAGTGTTTACCAACAAACCTTCCTGTATTTCTTTACTTTCTTTAGTCTAAACTTGGGGTAAGTTAGTTAAGTTAGCTGTTGCTAATCAGCTGGTAAATGCAGAAACTGTTAGCACAACAACCCGAACAACGACGAATACATTGATTAGAAATTGAAGAGTAACCATTTTTTTTTCATTTGTTAGTTGTTTGTTTTTAGATGTTTTGGTCAGAATTGTTATAACACTTCAATTTGATTATACGCTAAAGTTAACAATGTTGTCATAAACTAGCTGCATTGCTGGGTTGCTGGCTAACTTGTTTACCGAAAGTCATTGAGTATCTCTCGACATCTTGAGTTGTTCAGGCAACTCGGACTCCAAACAATATTAGTAAAATTGACACTTTAATAACAATACAGCGAAAGTAAATAAAGTGATCCGATAGCATCGAACATAGTAGCGTTAATAATTGTATTTTGAATGCAAATCGTGACTGCAATGTTGTGGAAGTGCAACACAATAACAAATATGTACAAACGCTGACTGTTTTTATATTTTAAACTTGCTCGAGCGTTTCCTGATAAGAAACATTTCGTATTCTTTGACTCGCGGCGCGCCTGACAGCTGTCCATCTTTTGTCACCTTGCAGTCGTTGCTATGGAGGACGTCACGCGCCTGGTGTCGTCAGGTGACTGTTTGAAGATCTGGGACTCGGCATCCATGACGGTGGTGGAGCAGTTCAACCCCCACAGTGCCACACATCCAGTGGCTCAAGTGTGCTGGAGTAGCAGCAGTATCCTCTAAAGCTCACGTGCATCATGATATAACAGTCCTGTAAACTTAAATCTTGTACAGTAAAGGAGGTGTTGATAGCAATACATTTACCTTGACCATGTTCAGATCAGTACCTTGTCAGTGCCAGCAGTATTGGGGACAAGCTGGTGGTATCCAGCCTCAAGTCCTCACCGGTTCCAGTGATGGAGCTTGGTGAAGGGGTGAGCAGACAGATCTTTCATAATCTCAATGTATCTTTGGTCATATAAGCGTGTGCATTAAAATGGACTTGTTTTCAGAAAAAGCAAACCCGCGTCAATCTGAACTCCACGTCACAGTTCCTGGTCAGTGGAGGTCTGGATAACACTGTTAATATATGGGACCTGAAGACGAAAAGGTTACACCGAAGCCTTAAGGTATTGCATGTTTACAAGCTCTATATAAAAAAAATATTTTAATACATCTCTGAAATCATCTTGACACAACCTTTGTTATTTTTCTTCATTAGGACCACAAGGAAGAAGTCACATGTGTGTCCTTTAATGGAGGAGATAGCTACATAGCATCAGGATCCACCAGTGGAGATATCATCCTACACAGTATTACCACCAACCTGTCTAGCAAACCTTTCGGTCACGGGCCAAATGTGGTGAGTTTAAGATCTCAACCATACCGAATGAAGTAAAGTATAGTGTAGCACTATAAAACACACAATGTGTATTTCTCTGTAGCCCATCCATGATTTGAGGTACTCATTGGTGAAGAGGTCTCTGCTGGGCACTGTGTCAGACAGTGGCTCTGTTGCATTGTGGGATGCTAACACTCAGAAGGAGCTGCACTTGTTTGAAGGGGCTCACAAAGCTCCGTGTTCAGGGTTGGCCTTCTCTCCGGCCAATGATTTGCTCTTTATCACTGTGGGACTGGATAAGAAGATCGTCTGCTATGACACCTCCAGCAAAATGTAAGACTAAATCGTTGTGTGCAACATTGCAGATTCGTTATGGCTTAGTAAAGTAATGTTTTGATACGATTTGGTTCATCTCAACAGGGTCTTTCGCAATAAGCAGGTGGAGTCTCCACTCACAGCCATTGACTTTACTCCAGATGGGGCTGGGCTTGTGGTGGGCTCCACACAGGGTAGAATGTACATGTATGACCTCCGCAACCTCAGCGCGCCAATCAAAATCACCACGGCACACAAGACATCCGTGACCAGCATTCGCTTCCAAAACTCCACCTCCAAACTGAAGGTAATTAAACTTTATTGACATAAATCAATTTCTACTAAAGCGTCCTCGGTGTGTTTGTTATGCAACTCTGTATCTCCTGTATGCATTCTATGAATATTTAAAAACCGTCTCTATTCCCTACAGTCCACAAAAACAGCATCCAGCAAATCTTCCCACTCCAATAAGAGGGTCTCTGTAAAGCTGGCAAGTCAGCACACAGGACCTTCCACACCAACACCTACAGTCCCACCCAGTGTGCCTGGCTCTGAATTTCCTGGAGAAAGAGGTGACGGCCAAGCGCAAATTACAGGTCAACTTTTCCTCGTTATGGTTTTAGGAGAATTCCTTATTTGTTCATGACTGGTTAGCCCAGCTAGCAATTTAAAGCCTTGTGTATGGTTTTTTGTCATATTGTTGGTTGTGTTGGTATTGAACGCGTTCTCTTTTTGCAGGTAGTGCTGGTGAAGTGTTCTCCCGTGAAGCAGAGGGCCAACACAGTCAAGATCAGCTTCCGAGCCTGGAGAAGTTTACCAACATCGGGCGAAACAGCCTGAACCTGGATATTTTCTCCCCTCTTAATGATGGTCATTATTGGATCTTGCTTATCTTGTATATTATCGGTGTTCTTCCGAAACTTAGGACTTAGATGTCCAAATTTACAATTTAGTAAATGGAAAAAACAACTTTTTAAATGATTAAATACTGTGTGGTGTACTTAGTTTGGCAAATATCTAATACAATGTGAGAAAGGGTGATTAAGAATAATGATTTATGGCAGAAAATATTCAATAAAAATGAGGAAATATGGAAATATAAGGTTTCAGAACGACAGCAACGATTTACTCTTTTAATTCTTTGTTTTAACTGTATTGTTATTTTCTGTATTATTCATTTATTATAGTTCTCTGTAATATCATTGTTCTTTTATTCCTTTCTAATGTACTTGTCTATATTTTCTGCAGGTTTCAAGTCGCACGGTTTTGGTGAAACTCCAACGTCAAGAAACGGTGGGTGTTTTTTACAAACATTGGTTGTTTCTGTATATGTTTAAGATGTTCAATCCCTATATAGTACAGGCAAGGATATTTTAAACATTGTTTCTGTCCTTCTGAAACCTCATATTTACATATTTTGTGATTTTAATTGAGGTCATAAATCATTATTATTAGTCATCCTTTATGTTTGTAACTGGGTTTT
This sequence comes from Triplophysa tibetana, assembly GCA_008369825.1. NCBI lineage: Eukaryota > Metazoa > Chordata > Actinopteri > Cypriniformes > Nemacheilidae > Triplophysa > Triplophysa tibetana. The sequence continues at coordinate 41,486 of SOYY01000066.1, forward strand.
GCTAATACCTAACCAATAAAATGTATTTAAAAAAGTGTGTAAACTTTGACGACACAGTATTTAATCATTTAAAAAGTAACAACTTAGTCTCTTGAAAAACTGATAATTTGGACATCCAAGGTATTAGAATGACAGTGACGATATGTTATGGATTGATAATACAAATTGTTGTATGCCTTTGCTGGTTTGTTATATTTATCTGTAATGTTTTTCTCTTTTTAGGGGGCAGTATAGATGTGTTCTCAAGGGAAGGAGAAGGTCAACAAAGTACAGACAGGTTCAGGGCTGGTCGCAACAGCTTGGATATCTTTTCACCTGTACGAGATGGTGAGGGAACTTTTCAAGTGGTCTTTTGCAGATTCACTTTAATACTGTTTAGTTATTACTTCAAAAATAAATTACATCAGATCCTGAGATGATCTGTGTATTTTAACAAAATGATGTCTTATTTCTATGTGTATAGACAACTAAAAGTGAACACTTTACCTTCAAATTAAGAAAATTCTTAAATCCTTGCACATCTCTGCAGTAGATTACAAAAGCCACAGACTGAGTGATGCTGCAAGTGGAAGGAAAGGCAAGTTTTTACCAGCTTAATAGTAAATAAACACATTGTAGTTGTGCATAATAGGCACTTGTAATTCATTCATACCTACCATCTGTGTTATCAGACTTTGACTACCTACCTAATTTTCCTGGCGGGACGTCCCAGCGAAAGACCCCATTGGGTACTCCAGGCAGTCGCTGCTACAGTCCATCGGTGATTCAGACTCCTCCACCAATCAAAGAAGAGGAACCTATTATCACCCCACCGCAACAGACAGATACACAAAATAGCACAAAGGTCCGTGTCTCCCTCCTCATTCGCAATCCGGCAGCTGATGGACGTTTCTTCATTTTGCTGTTCTGTCATCTAAATCCAACTCTTCTTACTCACAGGTGGAGAAAAGTAATGGTGTCCGCCAGGAGTATGACATCATAACATCTCCCCCTGCGGCCCAGAGCACACGCGTTCAGTCGGTACATCAATACAACACGCCTGAGCCCAGTAAGAGAGATGTGCCCACTCTGCTCACCTATGACACGCCGGTCACCAGAGCCCCTCCTGTCGCTTCACCAGGTATGTTTGAAAAAAATTGAGTCAGAGTCCATTTTAATGAGACACAACGTGTGACTGATGTTTCGAACTGTAGCTCCAGCAGTGGTGGACTCTGGAGCTGAGAATCACGGAGCTCCACTCACATCGGTTCAGATGAAATTTGTTCATAATATGATTAATGAGGCACTAGAAGACTTCAGGTCAGTCATGAGACTAAATAAGAGTTTGCTGTCTTATCAATGCAAACTTTTAAACAGGAAATAATTGCATGCATTTACCCAATTTTATGGAAACAAACATGTTTGTTGTTGATAACCTGTTCTAGGGACACCTGCCATAGAGACATTATCAATCTACAGGTAGAGATGGTTCGACAGTTTTATATTCAGTTGGTAAGTTTGGTTGATTGTTTTATTGACAAACTAAGTTGGTTTCTTTGCTTTTTTGCAGTGTGTGTATAATTAAATAGTATGACTCAGTTTTTTGCTTATATAGGGAATCTTATATAGTGGATTCCAATTCCACTTAATGATGCTCTTTCCTTAATAGTTCTGAGAATGACTTTTTAGGTTTTTAAAGAAAAAATAAGATGTTTGAAAAACTGTTTATATTGCATTCACGTTGTTAGAACCTTGTTATTATGAGTGCTTACTGCTAGTTTCAGCTTTTGTGAAGCAGCACATAGTAAAGCTGTGTTGGTAATTTATATACCTCCAATCATATGCCGCCATCTTTTTCAGAACGAAATTCATGGTCTGATCGAGAAGTACTCTGTCAACGACTCGCTCGTCGAAGAGATAGAAAGACTAAGAGAGGAAAACAAAAGACTACGATCCAATTATTAAAGACAGCCGTGGACATGCATCTCCCACCCATTATGAAGCCTGAGACCAATCCAGGGATGTTGACTGAAATGGGAGAGGACAAGAAGGCAGCTCTGAAGTATCTACTAGTGCCTTAACTCTGCACACCTCGGTCCTAAACAACAGCTCACAGTCTGCCTTTGCATTTGTCATATTGTCACAGTTTTGTATTTGTTTTTCATACAGCATTTTAAGATTTTCATGACTTAATAGATCGAACAATAAGAACACGCTTTATTTTCTCCAAGGTGTGTGTTTTGTATAATTAGATGCTGATTAGTTTACATAAAAAATACATATATTGGCACTTAAGACTTGAAAAACATAAATGTGGTGTGTGTGACAATCATCTCAACATGGGTTTTGCCACTCTAGGATTTTGATGTTGTGTAAATGTAGTCCAGGTTATTTTTGCAAACCATATGCCAAAAATTAAAGGACACTGATGATGTGCATGAGTAGGGTTTGTATTGAATTTTGTGACAGTGCTCATAAACAATACATGACATCTCTATTGAAAAGATTCTGCATGATCTTGGCAGAGCATTTGACATCCAAAACATATGACTAACAATATCTTGTATACTGTGCTTCTAATCTGCTTTTGTAAGACTTCTTCCAATGGACTGGCCTAAATAAATTATTACTGCATTGAATGCACAGTGTGTTTTCTCTTAAGGTACAAACAACCATAATTGTGTACCAGAAGCAAGCCATTAGGCTAAATAATGTTTTTTGGTTTCTTAGTTTTTTCCCTGTGCATTTAAGGGATGCACTTGGGTATAGTTTACACAAATGTAAAAACTCAACATTTATTCACTCAGTCATAAGTCATTTTTTACCAATATACCACTTCGGATGAGTTGCATTACATTTATGCATTTGCCCGAGGTCGAACCCATGGACTTGGCGTCTCTAACCCCTTGGTCTTAACAACCGAGCTAGAATGAAAACGAATTATGGCTGGCCCAAAATAACGTCCTGTTTCGCTACACAAACTTTTAAACAAATAAAAATAGCAGAATATTATATACAAGTAAAGCATATATTAAGATTTAATTATATATATATAAGATAAAAAACCCGAAACCGGAAGTTATTCTGGAACAGTGTCCAGACTTTGTTCAGCAGAACAAAAAAGTTTGTATTTTTAAAATATATATTTCTATCCTTTAATTGCATGCTACAGACTTTATGAACACTTGCTTTTATTTTAAAAAAATCCAGGAAGTATGTTATTGGAAGGAATGTTATTTTACGTAAGTCGCAACAACAATTAAAAATCAATGAGGACTTTTATTTTGACTCTTTATATTGATGACAGCAGAAGTTTCAGTCTTGACTGTTTTCGTAGCGTCCAAAGGGCGAAATGACACTGTAGCACGTAAGTAAATACAAATAATGCACTTATAACAGCTTAAACCTTTGAATATTAACCTCCAGTCTTTGTTATAGCTGTCTGCTATTGCCGTTTCCAGTAAAAAATTTGGTCGGGATGTAACAAGTCAGTTGAAGTTTGTTGTACACAGTTGTACTTAACAATCACCGAGAGATGTCGAACCCAATGCGCGGAGAGGTAGTGCGACTATACAAAACTGTGAGTACATTGCCACCCTCGGCATAGTCTAAAGCTTTTAGTGTTTTATAATGAGTGTTTTACTATTGGGTAATTGACTAATGATTTAAACGAACATCAAGATTTAAGTAAGAACTTATGAGGGCAAGTGTATATCGTATGTTTGTTGGTTTACGTTTTAGTTGTTTTTATCTTTGTATTTATCCTTAATTAATTTTAAATGAATGCAAAAAAAATCTGAGGAAATATTCTATAATCTCACGTTTTAAATTATAAAATATGCATGCAAAATTGTTGACCATTTGAATAATTGAACGTTTGAAACATAGTAAGATGTAGTTTTGCATATCAATTCTCCTTAAATCCATAATACTCTTTCATCTTCCTGCAGGGTACAGATTTTATGCCTTTTAGCAATCCTAATAGTTTCAATCTTCATTATTGCAGCATATTAAAGTATGCCATATTAAAAATCCCACTCAGAAAACATCTGTGACTCCAGGGGTGGAAAATCATAATCCTGTCTTTTGATTTTTCTGCTTGAAGTTGCTGTTTCTTGGACGGGAGTACCCAAAAGGAGCAGACTATTTCAAAGACAGGCTACGGGTGCTTTTGCCAAGAACAGGGATGTGAAAGACCCAGAGAAGATCAAAGAACTCATCAGCCGTGGAGAATTTGTGGTGAAAGAGCTTGAAGCGCTGTATTACCTTCGGAAACACAGAGCTTTGAAGAAGCGATATATGATATAGATGAATGACTGCTACATGAAATTACTTTAGTGATTTCCAATAACAGGGCAATAGTGATGCTATAAAAGGCCGATATATTGAACATGTGTGAATGTAAATAAATCAAATGGAAATTAAGTCTGAGAACAATTAGATTTTTCGTTGCACATTGTCTCATTGCACTACTACACACATTACGATGCCTTTATTGTCAAATAATGATCAAATGATAATTTGAACAAAATGCAAGGTTTATTGCTAAGGTTATTGCCACTGGTGTGAAATAATATGGTATTATCTGATATGTTATAGAAGAAACTTACTAAAAAAATAAAGTATAGTTGCTTGGTAGTGACTCTTAAACATCGAACAATGTTAATCATTTAAAACGTGTTTAATAACACTCAAATAAGACTTGACAGCAACAGTATTAAAATCAGACAGGATCACACGGCAGCAATGAGTAGATACTTAAACCTGAAATTCGGAAGTACGTTCTTAAGAAAATTCACCACATGTCGATACATCTGCTCGGCAGATAGGGCAGGTGGCATTCTCCTGTGAGAAAAAATAAAAAATAAAAATTCAATATTTTGTAAAACACGTAATCAATCATGGACCTTGGGTCATGAAGATGGGCCACACCTTAAGCCAGCGATCAATGCACTTCACGTGGTAGTCATGAAGACAGGGAAGCATCTGAGTCGCTCGTTCTTCTTATATTCGCTGAAACAGATCTGGCAGCTGTGAAGAGTGTAAGAGACAAATCAGAATCTAAATTCTACTGACAAAAAGTTCTACACTTTGCATTATGGGTAATCTCATGATAACCATGGCGTTATGGTTCAAACTCATACTCTGTCTTTCCGCGCTGTGTGATGGATCGTACGTTTTACAGGCAACCCTTTCAATCTCTCACTTTACTCAAAGTGTTCTTGGTCACACAGCACCCTGTTGCTCTTCAACGCTAGCGAGCCTGACAAAACAAAGAACCAAAATCAGATTGGAGAAAACAGATGACATCATACAAATTCTTGTGATTTCTTTCAGTTACTTAAGCTCAAACCTCATAATTATTCCCTGACTGTCATCAAGCAAGTCCATTTGCAAGTTAGAAGCACCCCCTCTGCGCCGGGAATTACGAGGCCTGCCGGTCTGACGTCGTCCCTGTTGTCTATCTGTACAATAC
>SOYY01000056.1:0-48124 GCA_008369825.1 Triplophysa tibetana
TTTGGACAGCATAAATAAATTATTTTTGGAGGAACTATCCCTTGTACTACACAACAACTTTATGAAAACGAGCTTGGTGCTGGTAAAACGCCCCCTCAAAACACCAATGGTACAGCCACCAGAGGTAAAATACAGTCCATTTCAATGTGTGATAGGCTAGGTGAAATGCGCATTACATAAATAAAGAGTACATCTCTACTGCCATCTTGTGTTCAAGTATTACTGCAGGAATAGAGCATGGGAAAATAAGACATGGTGGGACATTTATTTTGAGTATTTTGAAATGTTCTTTTTATGCACAGTTGTTCTGCTGTATCTTTTCTGATGAATATAGTGCGAAACGCAATGAATATTATGAAAACAAATCAATCGGCAACCAATATATAATTGATGGTTGTCTATTAAAATCAACACGACAAATGCTGCACCTTTGTCACTTAACATTTTGACTGGCATTGCTCAATCATCATAAACCTACACTGAACTCAATAATGTGAGGAACGTGTACTCGGGCGGAAATGGGGGTGGGGGTATGACGAGCACGTTCGATGGGAATCGCGTAAGGGAGGGGACGCGAGTACCGCAGAACCCGGATGCTGATGCTGCTCGTGTCGAATAGGGAGAAGGAATATAGAGAGCTAGAAAACAGAGAAAGGCCCTGCTGACAGTGAGAGCGTAATTCTGCAGGACCGAATCTTTGGTCGTAAGGCAACCGACCCTAGTGGACCAAAACCGAGCGAGCCATTGCGACGACTGTAACCCGAAAGCAAGATTAAAAGGATGACTCGACGAGCGGTAGCCGAGGCGACGGGAGGAGAGAGAGAAGATGCTGTGATATGCACATAGCCAGCGCGAGAGGGAGGGAGAGAGCCAGGGAGGGAGGGAGGGGAGAGGAGTCTACTACGCTAGTTAAAGATGCTTGTTTTTTGACCAGGAATGTCTTCTGGACAAATAAAGCGAGGAATTTTTGCACAAACGCTATAGCTCACAATAGTGCAATGTACGTGCATCGTGGATTCGTTGGTGGATGTTGCTGAAGAACCCGGGGCTCTTCGCGATAGGGTGGCTGTTTTCTCTATGACAATTCTCCTGTATTTCCGGATGTGAGGCCTGGGATAAATCGTAGTTTATCGCAGGCACGGGACGCTCATTTTTCTCGTCCTGAATTTGATTTAAAAAAGACGAAACACGCCATGCAACGGAGCTTTAATGCATCTTTGACAAATGAGGAAAAAACGACATTCAGATCGGAGCAAGAATGCATAAATGTATCATAAACCAAATGTGCGGTTGTTTCGCAGGATGGATATGGCTAAGTTTTTAATAAATAGGCCACTTCCACTTTCCGTTAGTCTGTATGAATATATTTGAACAGAGAACATACCGGCGAATTGACTGATGACTTTACCATCTGTCTAATATTCTCGCTGTCTTAAATAATAATATTAATAGCCTACTAATAACTAATAAGAATTAGTTTGCTGTTGTTCGGAGCTATTATCAAAACGCTTTTTTGATCAAGTATCGGCCCATATAGTGACGGACCCAACCGTGTTCCCTCATCATACAACGTTGCATACCCCGGGTCGTTTAAATTGCAACAACAGCGGTTATTTAAGCATTTAGCCTCGGCTGGACACATACGCCAGTTATTTTAGTTTTATATATTTACGAACGGAATATGTTACCGATGCATTTCGATCAACTTTAAGGAGACGGCAGATGTTTGGGAGTAGGCCACGGCATTGACATCACGCATCAGCATCCCTGTGTCATCGCTCGCCGTCTGTGATGTCTGTACGGCGGAGCTGTTATGTGATCAGGACAGATTTGAAAACACGCTGATTTTTCCCACTCACATTGTGACATAAAATCGCATTTGAACGAAATGTCCAGTAAGGAGTTGTCGGGGAGTCAGGCAGCTCAGTATGTCGGGCCCTATCGATTGGAAAAGACGCTGGGAAAGGGCCAAACAGGTAAGCGCATATCCTGTTTGGGATAGTGGGATTCAGTTAGTGCATTACAATAAATGTTCCTCTATTTCTAGCGTCCCGTTAAATAATTCGTGTATTGAGAGGCTTAGTGGGCAATATTTTGAGATTTTAATGTGAGTGAGGAGGAATTTTAGTTGTGATTCAACGGTAAATATTATAATGGCAATGTTGCAATGTTTAATGTCATAAGTGTGTGTGATTTATTTGTCCCGAGTCTGAACGTGTGCTGTGTTGTTTGTTCTGGAATAAAGATCACAGAGAACCTGTTTGTCAATAAATGGTAACTGGAATATGCACAAGAGTGATTATATATATATAAATGCATTAAAAAGTAGATTTTTTTCGCAGGTAAAAGTGAAAGTGCATTAATAATGCATATCATTGTATATGAAGTGTGTTTTTCCCATTTCCTTTATTTTCGTGTATTATTGAGTAGTGTTCTTCATATGGAGATTATTAAGTACTGCTGTAAATTTCTTTTCTGATGAAGTTGTAAGTGGACCTTGATTTCAGTATATGGTCCAAGTCTATATGTATAGCAAACCTGACATCGACTTTTCCCTTGGTGCATGCCCATCTGGACTTGTCTAGTCCTGTGTGGACCTGTAAGATCTTGTGAAAGTGTTTCGATTTCATGCCTCATACACATCATTTCTGGAATCATTGTGGTGAATATATAAATAATAGGCAAATTGCTCATGAATCGTCAGTATTGAAAGTACGCATACAGTACATTTTGTAACTTCATCAAATAACTCATGGTCAGACTGAGTAAACATTTTAATATGAACATTGCCTTATTCGAGACATGTCTAATTAAGACTGTACGTGTTGTATTGCAGGTCTGGTGAAGTTAGGAGTTCACTGTATTACAGCACAGAAGGTGGCCATAAAGATAGTTAACAGAGAAAAGCTGTCAGAGTCTGTTCTTATGAAAGTAAGTTTTGCGTACTCACTGACACAAAACTACACATACTGAATCTTCTTGAAAAAGGTGTTGTTTTCAATCTTTTCGTGCTTTCATTGCGTTTTACGTACAGTAGCTTTCCTATAACACAGCTGCACATCACAAACTGCTTTATTAACCACAGTTTATGCTCTGTCTGATCTGTGCTAAAAGAAACGCTGCAGGTCTTTCCCCTCCTTATCTTTTTGTCTACTGTTGATTGTCAGACTATTGTTGTTTATATGTTGATTCTATCAACTCCGTCTTAATTCAAAATGATCGTTGGTCTTCATCATCTTTGCAAAAATCAAGTCATTCCTTTTCTCTTTTCAACTTTCCTTCAATGTTCCTCGCTCTCCCCATTTCTGCAGGTGGAGAGAGAGATAGCTATTCTTAAACTAATAGAACACCCTCATGTCCTTAAACTGTATGATGTGTACGAGAATAACAAATATCTGTAAGTACACCTCTGCTTCTCCACACATCTGAAGCATGCCTGGCCTTGTCTTGTATAGACTTACATCCTGCATTCTCTGGAGATGTGCCTGTGAGTTTGTGATCTCTGTACACGTTTTAATAAATATATTTCACTGTCCGTCTTTTAGCTATTTAGTACTGGAGCATGTGTCTGGTGGGGAGCTATTTGACTACCTGGTAAAGAAAGGCAGATTGACCCCTAAAGAGGCTCGAAAATTCTTCAGACAAATCATATCTGCTCTGGACTTCTGTCACAGTCACTCTATATGGTAAACGTCTCTTTTTAGATTTTTTTTCAGTGTGCTGCATACACAGATTTTATTTCTACAGATTTTCCCCCTTATATTTTTGCGTGGTCAGCATAAAAATGTAGCACCATGTATTGCAACTTTAAGATGTGTAAAAATCTCCTTTTTTATATATAATTATTCAGGACTGATAGTCTGATTTTTTTTAACATATATTGTCTCCCGGTTTGCTTTTTAGATCTCTAGTTTATTCTTCTTGTCTTTTTTCAGCCACAGAGATCTTAAACCTGAAAACCTGCTGTTGGATGAGAAGAATAACATCAGAATTGCTGACTTTGGTATGGCTTCCCTACAGGTTGGGGACAGTCTTCTGGAGACCAGTTGTGGGTCAGTAGTTTATGTGTTCATGTGGGTGTAATTATGTGTTACTGAAGGTGAAATATTAATGATCTGTGATGTGTATCTGCAGATCACCTCATTATGCATGTCCTGAGGTCATCAGGGTAAGTGATACAGTATGTTTTTAGTGGATAAACGCCACATGGTTTAATGCATAGATCTAATACACTAGATCTCAATAAAACAACATTTCTGTATTTATCTGTACTGTTTCCAAAGGGTGAGAAATATGATGGACGCAGGGCAGATGTGTGGAGCTGTGGAGTAATCCTCTTCGCTCTTCTGGTGGTAAGCGTGACATTTTGTTTTATGTCAGTATCTTCTTTACATACCTTTTTGTTTCTAATAGAAAAGTAATGTCTAAGGAGAACATACATTTACATTTAGTCATTTAGTAGACGCTTTTATCCAAAGCGATTTACGGAGAGTCCAGGGAACATTAAAGCGATGTGTCATTCAGGAGCAATAAACACAATAGATGCTTATAAATTACTAGTTTCAACAAATGCCAGAACAATACCTGTTGATAGAAAGAACCTGTTTTTCACAGAAGAAGTTTTAGGTATTTTATGAATGTTGTTAGAGATGTGATTGACTAGAATGAGTTAGGAAGAATATTCCACCAGGAAGTAGGAGTTGTGAAGGAGAATGAGCGGAAAAGTGATTAACTGCCCTTTTGAGAAGGCAAAACAAGACGCTGCTTGTTTGCTGAACGCAGGGTTCTTGATGGAGTGCAGGAGGGTGTGAAAGTATGCAGATGCAGTTCCAGTGATAGTCCTGTAGGCAAGCATCATTGACTTGAATCTGATACGGGCTTCAACCGGTAGCCGGTGGAGAGAGATGAAAACGGGTGTCACATGAGCCCTTTTAGGCTGTTGGAAGATGAGGCGTGCTGCTGCATTCTGAACCAGCTGGAGTGGTTTGATAGCCTCTTGCACTCAGAAATGTGTGTGTGAAATGTCTTACCTTACAGGGAGCCCTACCCTTCGACCACGATAACCTGCGACAACTGCTGGAGAAGGTGAAGAGTGGAGTGTTTCACATGCCTCACTTCATTCCTCCAGACTGTCAGGCTCTCCTCCGTGGCATGATTGAGGTCAACCCTGAGAAACGCCTGACGGTATGCATTTATAACCATACAATACATGTACAGGCAAATATAACCTTATACCAAACTAACACTAAATGGACAAAAGTATTGAGATGTCCCCTTCTAATAAACATTTGTATCTTTTCCATTAATTCCACTCAAATCAAATATTAATTTTATACCATATTAAAGAATTTAAGAAACTGTACCCCTGTTGGGTAGTCAAAGCAAAGGTGTTCAGTTGGGTTCAGGGCTGGCTCTATCAAGTCCTTCCACACTATACTGAATCATTAATTTATTTTTTCTCTTGCTTTGTGCACGGGGCCATTGTCATGTTGGAATAAAAAGGGCCCTGCCCAAACTTATGCTGTAAAATTAGAACACATAATTCTGTGGAATATAATTCAATGCTGTAGCTTTAAGATTTTTGCTAACAGAAATTACTAAAGTAGTCAAACCTGTTCATTGGAATGACGCATCCCAATACTTCGTCCATAAAGTGTATACAAATACTTCTAATTTATCCATATATGTGACCCTGGCTTACAAAACTAGTCTTAAGTAGCACGTCTTTTTAGTAAAATACAAAAATACATTGTATGGGTCAACATTATACATTTTTCTTTAATGCCAAAAATCATTAGGATATTAAGTAAAGATCATGTTATATGAATATATTTTGTAAATTTCCTTCCTTAAATATATAAAAACTTAATTATATATTATATATTGTGAGTGACTGTTCTGCCACAGTGCCCCTGATTACCAACTACATGGGCAATTTTCTCAATATTCCGATTTTTTGCACTAACAGATTCCTGAGTTTTAAACGGTTCTATCTCAGCCAGATATTGTCCTATTCTAACAACCCATACATCATTAGAAATCTTATTTATTCAGCCTTCAGATTATGTAAAATTCTAAATTTCAAAAGCTGAACCCATAAAATTAATTTTAGAATAGGGTTACTTCTTATATATATTGTATATTACCGTTATAGATAATAATTGTCAAAGTTATTCCAAATATGTGTTTATGATAATTGTCTTTGTTTGCTTATTTTATTTCTTAGTTGGAAGAAATTCAAAAGCACGCCTGGTATCAGTAAGTATTGATTGATGTAGTTTGTCATTAAATACTTAGTTATAGTAAAAGACTAAGGAAAAAGATAAAAAATTAAAATTTTGCTATCTACTCACCCTCATGTTAGTTTAAGCGTGTATTCTCTGGGACATGATTTATAGTGATGTATATTTTAGTGGTCACATCTGCCAAGCTCCAGAAAAATCATGATAAGTAACACATAATAAATCCAAATGACTTCTGCTGTGTCTTCTAAATCTACACAGGATCTTTGAGATGAACAGAGTGAAATTTGAGTCAGTGTTTATTTAAAGGTGCTGCCGTCTGCTATAGATTTCAAATTAAAGGTTGCGTCTATAGATTATCATAATTAATATTCAGTCTTTTTTTTCTTTATTATAGAATTGATATCTAAAAAGATTCCTGGTGGCCATGTTTTACAGTGTATGGGAAAATTTTAGTGTATAATAACTTCAATTCTATGTAAAACACACACATACTGTATCATAAAAGACATTTTATTGTGTAACAAAAAGGTATATTCCTTGTATTGTAGTTTTGGTGCATTTAATGCTTGCATGTCTTGGCATCGATTTGTGTCTTTCTGTCTCAGAGGGGGCAGGAATGAGCCGTGTCCAGAGCAGCCTCCCCCGAGACGCGTGTGCGTAAAGAGGATTCTGTCTCTTACCGATCTGGACCCTGATGTTCTGGAGAGCATGCATTCCCTGGGCTGCTTCAGAGACCGTGTTAAACTCACCAGAGACCTGCAGTGTGAAGAGTGAGTCAAAGAACATGTATTTTGAAAAGAACATTACACATAAACAACATTTCGAGGAATTGTACATAAAATGGGTTGTATGAAATCGTAAGATCTTACCTTTCTTATGAAAGCGTGCTGCATTGTTTTAACTTTTTTTTCGTCATTTCAGAGAAAACCAGGAGAAGTTGATCTACTATCTTCTGTTGGACAGAAAGGAGCGTTACCCCAGCTACGAAGATGAACATCTTCCACCCAGAAACGATGTTGGTGAGTTTTCGCAGTTCAGCCGAATACCATGCGAAATGTTGGTTACCTAGCAACCATCTCGCTCCTATACGCCTGAAAGAAAGCCAGTTTCTGTAAAGGGTTCCAGTGTGCCTCTGAGGCAAACTTCAGTGATTTGTAAATGTAACATATTGAGGACTTGTTCCCCAAAATAAACAGAGAACGACCAATCCCGGGCTAAAAAGGGATTTCAAGGTGGAGATGCGTCATCATTAAGAGCTTGACAGGGGAGTTGATCTTCATTGTTAATAGGATGGTGTAGCGAGTGGAAGAACAGGTGGTACAGGTTCGATCAGAGTTGGACCTGTCAATGTATTCAGAGGAAATAGATCAAAGGTTGACAGCCTGGCAACAGCGCTGACATTTGAATTATTTTGTGTGTTAAGTGAAGCCTAGACTTATTTAGTGAGGGGTCATGTGCGATATGCTCATAAACTACCCTACCCTGCCTAAAACACAATAGAAAATGTAGTAGATTATTGGTTGTTATGGAAATTGTATTGGTTTTAATAGAAACTAAAATTAAATACTGGTTATGTGAAGGATTCTGGGGTGTTATGTGGCAGATTAATCCTATTGGAATGACGCACGCCCTCCCAAAAAAGGAATTTTGTTATGGTTTTAATGGAAAAAGCTAATGGTTCATTATGTTTTTTTTATTGGAAACCCTTAGAATATCTGTGATGGTTTCTATTAGGTTTCTATTGTTTTTTCCAGGAGGGCACATTAAATGTTTGTGTTACAGTGGGTGTTTATGTGTTGTGTGATCAGATCCTCCTCGTAAGCGAGTAGACTCGCCCATGTTGACCCGTCACGGGCGCTGTCGGCCGGAGAGAAAAAGTCTAGAGGTACTGAGTGTAACAGAGCAGGGCTCTCCGACACCTCCACGCAGAGCACTGGATACCTCTGCACATAGCCAGAGGTACATGCACCTTGTTTAAAATGACCCATATTGACCTTCATCTTAAAGCCAGACCAGACTTTTCCTCTGTTTTCCTTTTCAATAAAATACACAATTTCTTACAAAATGTTGATAGGTTGCTAGTAGTCACACTAGTTGTAACAATATTCAAGTAAAGTTAGTTAACAAAATGAAAAGTGTGACGCTATGACATCCTGAAGCATGAAGACACGTCTGACTAACATGTCCTTGTGTTCTGCTAGATCTCGATCGGTTAGCGGAGCTTCAACCGGCCTCTCATCCAGTCCCCTCAGCAGCCCTAGAGTAAGTTTCTCCACACTCTTAATTTTCAAGTTTACTAAACTTCAATATTTCGAGTGGAAATAATAGACTACTACTATAATTAAGTAATATGCCTGTTTTTGTCACTGTTGTACGAACAGCAAAGCTGAAATGAGTTTAGTTGCTTTATGTTCATCTACCTCATACTGTCTTCATACCGGAGTCATTATTCACACCAAAGATTTCTCTCACACACATTCACATTAACTGTATACGTATATTAATGGTCACCTGTTTAACCTGCATTTAGCACTGTGTAACCGAATGGTTAACTCAACTCACTAATATACACTAGATTTCACGAGCTTCTCTAAGCGCTGTGCATCACTTTCCTAACACTCTTGTTTTAATACGACTGTTAATAATCATATACCATAGCTTTCATTAACTTTCATTACCATTGCTGTGTCCATCTCTCCATCTCCTCTTTTTCCTCTCCATCCTTCTGTCCCTTTTCTTCCAACCTGTCAGAGCCCAGTTTTCACCTTCAGCCAAACTGAAGTCACCTCTGCTTCCGCCACCCAGTCCAAAGACCCCAAAGCAGGAAGTTCCACCACGCCCCGGGTGTCCCAACGCGTGCCTGACCAAAAGACCCAGACCCTACCATCCAAAGCCCCCTGCGATCGCCCCCACCTCCAGTCTATGAAGTCCCTCCCCCTGCAAACTCCTCCCTCTCCCTCCCCTTCCCCCTCTCCGCTCCTGTCCCCCATCCCTCGCTTCTTCTTCCCCACTCCTTCTGTCCTGAAGTCTGTCACTAAGACCATCTATCCTAACTCTGCCCATGTGTCGCAGGTTACCCCACAGGGCTCCCCAATCCCCACCCCTCTGGGGACCCCTGTGCACCATCCCCAGCACCCCCCTCCCACCCCGCCCTCCTCCTCCTCCTCTTCTTCCTCCTCACGAGCTGAAGGGGGTGGTGGTGTGGGTGGTGGTTCCCTCTCCCTAACTCCACCCTCCAGCCCTGGGGGGAGCGGTGGAATGGCTTCCAGTAGCTCCGCCCACTGGAGGACACGCCTCAATTCCTTCAAGAACAATCTTCTGGGTTCACCGCGCTTCCACAGGCGAAGGCTACAGGGTGAGAGAGGCATGAACCAATGACAGGATTTGTTTTGTTGAGTGAAATGTATTAATAAATATATTTGTTTTGCGTTTCAATAGTTCCTACATCAGAGGACATGTCCAGTTTAACACCAGAGTCCAGTCCTGAGTAAGTGACGAGAAAAATAGCTGTAAAAGACGACCTCAGCTCACCTGCAGTTTTATAAAATAATCAAAATGTTTAAATGACATCTGAAAGGTTGCAGATTGCAAATCATTTCATTCATGTTACGTGTTGTACCAGAGGTACTGTGTTGTGCCTTTATAACAACAACAACCTGCCCCTATGATTTATTGTGTTTGTTTTGTGTAATGTGCAAAACAGCATTTGTGTAGTTGTAGAAGAGCCCTTTTAAAGTGTATATTCGTTTATATGTATAGTTTTATGAAGACCACTGAGCACTTTTATGACCACTTTGTCATTATTGACTCATGTTTAAACTCTCTATGGCAGTGGTTCTCAACTCTGGCCCGCGAGATCCACTTTCCTGCCGAGTTTAGCCCCAACTCTGATAAAACACCTGAAGAGGCTTATCAGTGACTTCAGGAACAGACTTGTTGGGCTGTTCAGATTGTTTGGAATATCACATTTATGTACTGCGAGAGAGATTCAAATGCGTACTGAGCAATCTTCACTTGAATCGTTATCGCGGTAGTTAAATCTCATAGGCTGATAGATTTGTGCAGCACTGCAAGTTGAACGCGTCTGTTCCGGAGTTTTGGGGCTAAACTTGTCAGAAAAATGCATCTCGCGGGCCAGAGTTGAGAACCACAGGAAGGTTTTTCTCGATCTTTGGATCCAAAGTGACTCTAAACAACTCATGCCATATATTTCAAGTGTAATGAAGCCACACAAATAGGTTTGGTGTAGAAATCCATTATTTGAGGGCATTTTTAATCTCTTGTGTGTGCATTCACAAAAGTTAAAGCAAACCGGTAGTCAATGGGGTCCAAGAACTGTTTGCTTACAAGCATTCGTCCAAATATATTTCTCTGTCTTCAACCGAACAAAGACATTTATACAGGTTTGGAACAACTAGAGAGAAAGTAATTCATGACTGAATTTTCATTTTGGGTGAACTTTGCCTTAAAGCCTCTTTATGTTTTTGCCGTAGGCTGGCCAAGAAATCCTGGTTTGGAAACTTCATCAGTCTGGAGAGGGAAGAGCAGATCTTTGTTGTGATTAGAGACAAACCGTTGAGCTCTATCAAGGCTGATATTGTCCACGCCTTTTTATCTGTTCGTATCCTTCCTTTCATTTCCTTTGGTCGATGTTCATTTTGTTACGAAGATTCAGACTTTGATCGCCTGCCTCTCTTCCTCACAGATTCCCTCCCTGAGTCACAGTGTCATCTCTCAGACAAGTTTCCGGGCAGAATATAAGTCCTCCGGAGGTCCATCCGTCTTCCAGAAGCCTGTCAAATTTCAGGTCGACATTGCCTTCTCTGAGGGAGAGAGAGAGAGAGAGAGAGAGAAAGAGAGAGATAGAGAGAGAGAAGGAAGGAGGGAGACTGGCATCTACAGTGTCACCTTCACCCTCTTATCAGGTATTTAAAAATAATGCGAGAGAGAGAGAGTCATCCTGTGTTTTTTTTTTGACAATAAATCACTGTTGTGTCTGTTTTGACAGGCCCAAGTCGCAGGTTTAAGAGGGTGGTAGAGACCATTCAAGCTCAGCTTCTCAGTACCCACGACCAGCCCTCTGTGCAAGCGCTTGCAGGTGCAAAAACCAGTTCCTTCTCCGAGTGACGAAATTTCAATAATGACTCAAATTCTGTAGCTTATTTAGACCTTAAACCCTGCTGCTTCTTTCCTGTGTTCTCAGATGAGAAGAATGGGCTTTCGTCTCGCCCACCCAGCACACCAACCCGTCAAAACTCTCGTCGTTCGGAGGGCGGGTGCGATCGCAGTGAGCGAGCGGAACGAGGAGAAGGGAGCAGTATTGGGGGTAGCGGAAGCGTTCTACAAAGAAAAGGGTCTGGCAAGGATAAAACTCGTCTCCTTTCCTCGAATGGGACGCAGTCTCAGCCCTAAGTAAACTATTTAGAAACGCTATGGAGCGGGTGGGGAGGAGCCCCGTCCCCTGATATCCCCCAGACACGACTCCCTCATAGACCATCTGCACAACAAATAAAAACAGGTATATTCAGCCCCGGTTCTCACATCACTTGTGGAATTCCTGAGGTCCAGCTGCAATAGTAGGAGGGTCAGGAGTCTATCCACATGGAAGTGTTCTTACTCCTTGTCTGTAACAAATGCAAATAATCACCCGAAGAACCAGAACAGCACCGATGATATCACTTATCCTTCATCGGAGCAAAGGACTTGACAAGATTTATCAATGTAAACCTCAACTATGAATCGTTTACCCAGCAACACTACAAACAAGGAGTTTGACGTCCATTGTCCGGTGATCTAATAGCAACAAACTATACCTGCATCCAAACAAACAAGTGGGTCAAGAATGAATGTCTCCCAAACGTCATCATCCTCATCATAATTTTAACTATTATTATCAAAAGCAACGGTCCATGTGAAAACCTGAATATCAAATTATCACAATAAGCTGTTTGAGAACAGACAATATGTACATTTCTTAATTCTTAACACCCCCCGCAGCAAAAAACAGGAATTCCCAAACATCTTGTCCAGTGAGGGATATAGGGATTTGTTAAGTTCGTGAATAAGATTACACTACATAAGGTTTTTACAGTCCTATGTGTCTAAAACTCTATGAGGTAAGCCAAGATTATGCCTCCTACCTGAAGAAAATAGTGCTATTCATTCAAACCTGGTTTAGATCCCGAACGTCGTAATATGTTTGTAGATCCAGAAATCGGCGTGCTGTGGAGAAAAAGTTAATGTTTGTCGTTCAGAAAAAATTGGTCTGTTGTAGGTCAGAGCATCTCAAATCGACCTCCTCGCTCACTAAGTAGAGCACAGGGGATGAGGAGGCATTTAAACTTCCTATGACATGTTCACACAGAGATTGAACAAGAGGAACAAATTTGCAAGAGTCAAGGTCTCTTGTGTTTAGAAAGAGGCAAGGAGAGGAAAAATAAACTTATAAGCCCCTACCCACCCCTCATGTGATGCTTGCTAAGACTTTCAAGATGTATAGAACTCAGAGGAACATTTTGTTTTTATTTTTGAGCATCAAGCCGAGGTGTAAAATATTTGCCATCAACAAAAAAGAAAGAAATGAATGTCAAAACAAATGAAGATTTATTTATTTATTTATTTTCTGTTATTTATTTCAAACACGATGGATAAAAAGAGTGTTCAGGCCGAAGTTGACTGGGGTGGACTAATAAAGCCACAATTTTGATTTTTCCAACTATCAATGCTGCAAAATGTCCTTCTAATATCCTTTTCATTAGCCAAAATTTTCCCATCTCATTTTCATTTCATTTGGAAAAAGAAGTAACTTCACAACGGAGGAAGCTAGAGAACAATTTTGAAAAGTGGGATGTCTCCAATGGAATGGAATAAACCCTCCAGGATGTACAATGTAGACTTAAGTGAACCTTACGGAACCGGAGGAACGAAACAGAAGCCAGGCAGGAGTTTTTCAGCCCTCTGTGTTCACTCTCCATCTTTGAGAATGTTACCCAGACCAGAGCCCAAAGTTTCGGACTCGTGTGTACCAGGCCAGTCCTTTGTACTAGACGCGAGCAGTATTCTCTCTTTTTTCACACATGTACACACACACAGAGACACGAATAACTGTTGATGAGAGGACTCTCTTTCTCAGAACTCATATTATAAAACATAATGAATGATAACTGGACATTGAACCTGGAATGCACTGTCCTTAAAAGAGAATTGTATTCAAACAAATAGTTGTCCCTGTCCTTGCCCACCCTTGGGGAACGAGGTATCTTAAGTGCAAACTCAGAGTCAGTGTGGCTCATTTCCATTAAGAGTTGGGAATGAGGGAAAAATGATCCTGAATATCCACTTTAAAAGCTCTTTGTCCAATGAGCCTCTGCCCTGTAGCCCGGAATCTAACGTAACGCTCCTTTCTTCCGCCCTCTCGGTCCTCGCTTTTCCTGACGTGAAGAGCACTAAATGCAAAGCAAGGTTCTGCTCTGGTCCTCCCTCTGCCACTCTCTCATAACCGTGACATATAGTCCCCAAAATAGACAGCCGATAAGAATAGCGTAATGATAGACATATATACACTTCAGCTTCAGACTGTTTTGTCATCATGTCCTGTGCGTCATTATGATGTTTTAAATGATAGCACATTGAATCTAGATGCAACGTCGCAAAAACGACTAGTCAATCTGTTGAATGTTTAGGAGGATTGTTCATTATAGTAAGGGGTAGATCCTTATTTTAGTACACTCCAAATGCCTTAAATCCAAATATATAAAATGGTTAGCATGTGCACTCTCAAACATGCTCAGGCTCACGGTCGGACCCCATCATTTGCGAATGCCCAAGAAGCAGAGGAAACGCCAGAGCAAAACCCTGAAGATGTTCAATGTTCAATGATGTTAATTCTCAGGCAGGGTACGTCTGGGAGTGTGCAAATACAGACTGTCTGGACACCAGCTTTGAGTGAATGTGAAATACACACCACATACTTTCTCTGTGTTCATGACACCGTCCTGCTCTGTGTTTCTTACCTGGATGTGTCCGAACATTCTCCCGTTCACATTATGCACTGAATGATATTCTGTTTTTGTCACTCGCATTGCCCTCGAAACGCATTCACCACAAGTATCACATGTATCCTTCGTCTTTACTTATTTACCATACATTATATACCACGTCCTAATCCCTCCCTCAGTCATAGAGTTATACTTTAGTCCAAGCCCTTTCCCTCTTCTATCATTATATACATGCACCCTGCCTGCCCCCAATGTATGCTCATCTCCCCAATCTCTGTTCATTGTAAACAGAAAATATTACTCATATCTTCATTCTTTATCCATTCAATATTCACCTGATGATTATTGATTATCTTTGTCGTCATTACTGATTACTCCTCTTAAGATTGTAAAGCTGTACTCTTTCTTCCCCATTGCGCACAGTAGGAACTTTTATAATGAGAAATGCAAGTCATTAAATTGGAGGGAAAAAAGAATGACAAGAAAATAAATGTCTGTGTTATAATAAAAAATGAAAGTGCACTATTATTAATGCCTGTGATAAAGAACAATAAACAATAGAAAAATGTTTCTGTGCAATTTTTTCTCCGCGTATTTTCCCATTTACTCATTTCACTCCCATCCTGTTTATAGAAAATGATCGCTTGTATGACGTTTGGACGTCTCTTCCTCAGTGTTGTATGATGTCATCACGTACATAAACGGAATGCGGTGAGTTTACGGGTCAAACAGGTAAGTTATGTGCCGACCGGAGGTGAGAACGTGAGGAGCGCCAAATTCACATCGGTGTCAGAAAACTTTTTGCCGAACACCAAACCCACACAC
Source organism: Triplophysa tibetana (assembly GCA_008369825.1). Taxonomy (NCBI): domain Eukaryota; kingdom Metazoa; phylum Chordata; class Actinopteri; order Cypriniformes; family Nemacheilidae; genus Triplophysa; species Triplophysa tibetana. The sequence goes on from SOYY01000056.1 coordinate 15,068, forward strand.
AGGTAGGCATTTAAGACTTCATGTCATATTTTTGTGTTAAAATAATGTAAAAATCCAATTTAGCTGTGGTTTAAAAAGTGACTTGGTCGGTTGTCCGTGTTAATTGATCGCATGTGAGTGATACGTTGTTCTATTCCCGAGTGTTTTTGGAAAGTGTTCAGCTGTTAAATGTAGAAAAAGTTAACTTGGTTTTTATATTTTTTAACGTAGTTAGTGAATCGAAACACCTCAATGTTGATTTACACACTATGGGCGACTGCGTAAATAAACTACAACAAACTATGCGTCAAATGTAAACTTTTTGTCTCGGTTCAATAATGTGCTACACAACATGATTTAGTTTTAAGATTATCTTATAAAGTATAGTTCTCGTGTGCTGTGTCAGACTCGCTCCCAAACTACACATACCGGATAAACTTGTCTCTTGGTTCTGTTGAAATGTTATTCAAGTAAACGTACTCTGGTCACTGAACAACTGAGTAATGCCTCTGCTGAAACAGTGTCAATAAACACAACCACGGAAACTCTGGAATGTTTCACATAAAGGTCTTGGTTGCAGAGAAAATGTTGACTCAATATAGGCTATCTGTAAAGCTAAACGAGCCATTGCAAACTCTTGTTTGATCACCAGGAAACACACATGCTGACAAAAATGTATGAAGTATGCGCTGTAACATGCAGGGTTGTAAACCATTTCCATAAGAAACTCCATATGAAGTGCACCATATTCTTTTTCTTATTTTTAAGAATATCACAGCACAACCTTTTTCTTTTTAATATAAATAAAAAACAGGATTCGAGAATAATCTTGCTTTATATGTTCAGTTTTCTTGTTGAACGGATTTGTTTTATATAAATGCGCCACTAGAGGGCATCAGTGTTGTTGTAGAAGCTTGGCCAGGGGCCTGTACCATGAAGCCGGTTTAGGTGGCTAGCCAGGTAAGTTTAGGATTACTTTGTGCCAACCCTGGGTTTTAGGTACCATGAAAGTAACTCAGCTTTAATCGGTGTTCATCGCCATGGTAACTTAAACTGCACGGCTAACCTGCTCCGGAGCAGGCTATGATCTAGATTAGAGATCTCACATCGAAAATAAACCAATCAACGGCGAGCAAATTTACATATAAGTGAGGCAACTAACTCACAATGCGTGTTACAATGGTTAGTTATTTTTAATAATGTTTAATAAAATAAAAATACTAACATAAAATGATGTAAATATATATTACAAATACAACATCAAAAAATGGTGACTATGTAGGTAAAATCTGGTTTTAGAGATGACATTTGCTGGCTTTCCCTTAAACATGAAATTAAATGTATTTATACTGTTATTGTACTGCTGTTACGTCCATAATGTGCCTGTGTTCGCTCTCGCTCTCTCTCTCTCTCTCTCTCTCTCCTTGTTTACTGTCAATCTCTTAGGCCACCTCCCTCGTCTGCTGATTGGCTCTGGAAGCTGTCAGTCATCAGTAATCAATGTGACACCGACCTATCCAGTGCCAGTAAAGTTTCCACCGGCAGATAAAAGGACGTGCAAGGAAGTGAACTGACCCCTTTTTTGCTTCCTGGTTTTTGCTGTTATGTTACTTGTTCTTTTGATTTCAATTTGTTTGTTTTAAGTCACTTTGTGACTTGGATGGCGTTGCTCTTTAAGCTTTGCTGAGCTTAGGCTCTAGGACATTTTCTCTTTACCCAAGAGGAAGGTGGATAGGAAAGATGTCGTGCGACTTCCATTGTGCAACAGTTAGGTACCTCGATTTGTTTAGACACCCTAGGTAAGAGGTGAACGCCACCCCCTGTATGTTTGGTTTTTATTAGTTGAGGATAGGGAAGTATATGGCGCATGGCGCTGAAGATTTGCTTTCTTTTTCTTTCGTTAGGTTAGAGGTTTAAAATAAGTTAGAAGTGTTTTGTTTTTGTTTCTTTCTTTAATTTGGCGTCACTGGCGTCCTCTTTCTCTTGGGTTGATTTGTATTGTTCTTTTGTTTGTTTTCTGAGTTGTTAAAATTGGTACACATTGGTTGTCTCTTTAATATATATATATTCTTATCCAAATAACTTTTGGTAGTTATTTGGATTTTCACTGTGTACAATAAATCACATTTGTTTGCAACTGGTGTCTCTGCATTGTTGCTGTTGCCTCCTTCAGTTACACCTTTACCACAAAAATTTGAATGTTACTCCTTTTTCCCCTAGACCATTTTAAGAGGGTCGTAACATTTAATGGGGGCTCGTCCGGGATCCAATTAATCCCAAAAAGAGTATGGTAATTGTGGTAATTTTGTGAATGTATTGGTGGCAAAGCAATGGACATTGCATTGTACTGCGACAGTATAGGATATTCTCATGCGGTGTAGTAGAGTAATGCTTATTGGTTATTAATTATGGGAGTGTTTAAGTTGCAAGATTTTGTTACCAGTCCATCTGTACAGCAAATTAACTCATGCAGGACGCAGGATTTATTGCAGATCGCGGACCATTTTCAGATTGTTGTAAGTAAACATTCTCTTAAAGAAGAAATAAAACGAATACTGATCTTGCGTTTGAATGAGTTGCAGGTGTTGCCTATGTCAAACGTTGGGGGCGGTGAAACGGGTGGAGATGTTAACGTGGATGGCGTGGCTCTGGCGCAATTCAGTTCTGGGGAGGAGGACAAGCGTAGTGGTGGAGCTGAAGCTGACGTGGAGGCCGAGGTCGAAGCCAAGGCCGGCTTACCGCCGTTTGAGCCGTTTTCACCCAGTTCTGTTGATTCACGGGAAGGAACGCGACTGAAGGTCCGCCTTGCCCGTTTGCATTATGAAGCGCAAGAGAGAGCCCAGGTACGCCAAGCAGAACTGAATTTGCAGTTGGAAGTACGCAAGCTGGAAATTGAGGCTGAGACGCAGGTGAAGCTGAGGCAGCTTGAGCTAGGTGCATCAAACGTTGCTACCGGCTCAGCTGTACAGCCGGTCCCGGCTCAAGTCTTTTCTACTCCTCCGCGGGTTGGTTTAGCTCCAGATGCTTTTGATGTAGGTAAACACATTGCACTTGTTCCTCAATTTAGAGAAACAGAAGTTGATACTTACTTCAGTGCGTTTGAACGCATTGCAACTTCTCTTCATTGGCCTAAGGAGGTTTGGTCTTTGCTTTTACAATGTAGATTGTTTGGTAAAGCGCAAGAAGTTTGTTCTACGTTATCGTTAGAAGAGAGTCTGAAATATGAGTCTGTGAAGTCTACTATCCTGCGAGCATATGAGTTGGTTCCGGAAGCTTATAGGCAACGTTTTAGGAAACACAAAAAGAGTCCTACCCAAACATTTGTGGAATTTGCTAGGGAGAAGGGAGTGTTGTTTGATAAATGGTGCACTGCCAGTAAAGTGAGTGATTTTGACTCCTTAAGAGAGTTGATATTGATAGAGGAATTTAAGGGATGCTTATCTGAACGCGTAGTAGTATACCTTAGTGAACAGAAGGTGAATACTTTGTCACACGCAGCTGTACTTGCAGATGAGTTTATATTAACCCATAAGAATGTATTTGCTTCTGCACGTCCTGAAAAGTTACAGATTGACAGTTCGCAATCTCAAACGTCACGTTCCAGATTTAGTCCACCTCATAATAAAGAGGAGCGTGAATGTTTTTACTGTCACAAAAAAGGGCACGTGATCGCGGATTGCTTGGCGTTGAAGCGCAAGCAGCAACCACAACCAAAGAGTGTGGGGTTTGTAAAAGCTGTTAAATCTGCAGTTGCTGTGCACACTGAGGAAAGGATTGATGAGAGTTATCGGCCCTTTGTGTCGAAAGGGTTAATATCACTGAGTGGGATAACAGAGGACCAGGAAGAAGTAAGAATACTCAGGGACACTGGGGCCATGCAATCGTTTATCTTGGCAGGTAAATTACAGCTGTCTGACAACACTTTTTGTGGGTCTAGCGTGATTGTACAGGGCATTGATATGGGTTGTGTGAAATTCCCGCTTCATCGAGTGCACTTAGAAAGCGAGTTGTGTACTGGTTTCGTGAGAGTTGCTGTGTGTCCTTCACTTCCTGTGAAGGGTGTTGATTTTATCCTTGGAAATGACCTGGCAGGTGGAAAGGTAATGCCTGTTATTGAAGTTGTTGATGAACCAAATGCGTTTTGTGAGTTGGAGCTACTTTCTGAAATTGACCCTGATGTTTTCCCAGCCTGCGCCATCACGCGTGCTCAGTCGCGCAGAGTAGGTGATGAAGTTAATCTGTCTAATTCCTTCATGTTTCCACTGTTGTCAGGGGACGCATCACTGGAGATGAATCTTGAAAAGAAAAATGGTTCAACGACAGAAAATAAAGATGTAATTGTGTTTGACGCAGAGATACTCAAATTACCAGTTTCACGTGAGAGAATTATTGCTGCGCAGAAGGAGGATAAAACTCTTGTGACTTCTTTCAATTCTGCTCTTTCCCTTGAAGGGGCTAAGAAAAATAAATTTGCTTATTTTATTGACAATGACTTATTGATGAGAAAGTGGTCTTCTCATGTTGACAAGAATTTAGACTGGAATGTTGTTTATCAGATTGTTGTCCCATTTTCCTATCGTCTACATGTCTTGTGTTTGGCTCATGATCACCAGCTTGCTGGTCATTTAGGAGTTACGAAGACCTATAATAGGATTTTGAGCCATTTCTTTTGGCCAGGATTAAAAAAAGATGTCACTCGTTATTGCCGTACTTGTCATACCTGTCAGATTGTCGGGAAACCGAACCAGAGAATTCCACCCGCTCCTTTGTCTCCTATACCTGCGATTGGAGAACCTTTTGAACATGTGATGGTAGACTGTGTTGGTCCACTACCTAAGACTAAGTCTGGTAACCAGTTTTTATTAACCATGATGTGTGTGGCTACTAGATTCCCTGAGGCGATTCCACTACGAAAAATCACGGCGCCTGTCATCATAAAAGCATTGGTGAAATTCTTTTCTACGTTTGGACTTCCAAAAGTAGTGCAAACGGATCAAGGTACAAATTTCTTATCAAAACTTTTTAAACAAGTACTCGAATCACTGGCAATTTCTCACAGAGTATCAAGTGCATACCATCCGCAGAGTCAGGGTGCTCTTGAGCGTTTTCACCAAACTCTTAAATCAATGCTAAAGAAATATTGCCTGGACACTGCTAAAGACTGGGATGAGGGGGTTCCCTTAGTTTTATTTGCTGTCAGAGAGACCAGTCAAGAATCTCTTGGTTTTAGCCCAGCCGAACTTGTGTTCGGACACCAAGTTAGAGGTCCGCTCAAAGTTCTTAAAGAACAGATTTTAGAGCCCAAATTGAGTTCAAGCACTAATGTATTGGATTTTGTATGCACGTTTCGAGATCGTCTTCATACCGCTTGGTTGCTAGCTAGAGAATCGCTTGCTAAAGCTCAGAAAGACATGAAGAGTAAATACGATAAGCAAGCGGTAGTGCGATCATTTCAACCGGGTGATGAAGTTCTTGTGCTGTTACCTGTCCCAGGATCATCTTTGTCTGCTCGTTTCTTTGGTCCTTATGTTGTGAAAAAGAGAATGAGTGAAACTGATTACATGTTGTGCACACCTGATCGAAAACGAAAAACCCGTGTTTGTCACCTAAACATGTTAAAATCTTATCACACTAGAGAGTCGTCAACAGCAAGTGCTGTGGAACAGACTGCAGGGCCCGTGGTCTCTTCTGTTGCGATAGCTGTGGATTTGGCGCCATCTCCTAGTATCTTGGGTGTGGACACAGATGGTGTGGTGCTTCGCCAGTCTTTTCAACAGGGTACAAGGTTAGCAAATTCAGAGATTTTAAAAGATCTACGCTCCTATCTTGATCATTTGACTGTGGATCAGAGGATAGATATTGTAACATTACTTTCTGATTTCAAAGGCCTGTTTGGTGATGTTCCTACACAAACCAATGTCCTGAAACATGATATTAAAGTGAATGGAGCTCGTCCTATTAAGCAACATTCTTATCGTGTAAACTCCGTAAAAAGATCTGTTATGCGTCAAGAGGTAGCGTATTTGCTGGAAAATAATTTAGCCAAGCCCAGTTGCAGTCCATGGAGCTCTCCGTGCCTGCTTGTTCCCAAACCTGATGGCACCTTCAGATTCTGCACTGATTACCGTAAGGTAAATGCTGTGACTGTGCCAGACAGTTACCCGTTACCTCGAATGGAGGATTGTATAGATAACATCGGTTCTGCACGTTTCGTTACAAAGCTTGATATGCTGAAAGGATATTGGCAAGTTCCACTCACCCAACAAGCTTCGGAGATTTCCGCCTTTGTAACCCCAGATAACTTCCTCCAGTATACGGCGATGGCTTTCGGGCTTAGAAATGCCCCAGCAACATTCCAGCGCCTCGTTGATATCGTTTTACATGATGTACCAAATTGTAACGCGTATCTCGATGATCTGGTATTGTATTCGTTGAGTTGGACGGAACACATTGGCTTGTTAAGAACAGTGTTTGAACGACTGGTTAAAGCAAACTTAACGCTTAACCTAGCAAAATGTGAATTTGGCAAAGCAACGATCACTTACCTTGGTAAGGAGGTTGGTCAAGGCCAAGTACGACCAGTAGAGGCTAAGGTAACTGCAATAACGGAATTTCCGGTTCCTACTACCCGGAGAGAGTTGCGGAGGTTTTTGGGTATGGCAGGCTATTATCGTAGTTTCTGTAAGAATTTCTCTACTGTCGTGAGTCCTCTTACTTCACTACTCAGCCCATCTAAATCTTATGAGTGGTCTGCTGAGAGTCAGCATGCTTTTGATTCAGTCAAAATTTTGATGTGTAATGCACCTGTTTTAATGGCACCTGACTGTACTCGAGTTTTTAAATTGGAGGTTGACGCAAGCGCTGTGGGTGCTGGTGCTGTCCTTATTCAGGAGGATGAAAATGGGATAGAACATCCTATTAGTTATTTTTCTCGTAAGTTTAATAAACATCAGCTGAATTACTCGACAATTGAAAAAGAAGCTCTTGCTTTATTGTTAGCATTACAACACTTTGAAGTCTACCTTGGTTCCAGTAGTCTCCCGATTGTGGTTTATACAGATCACAATCCTCTTGTGTTTTTAACTCGAATGTGCAATCACAATCAGCGTTTAATGCGCTGGGCTCTTATTGTCCAGAGCTACAATTTAGAAATCAGACATAAGAAGGGTTCAGAGAATGTCTTGGCTGATGCTCTCTCGAGAGCATAATTGGTATGGTGTTTGTTTTACAAAACGAGTTTGTTCTTAAGGGTGGGAGTGTTACGTCCATAATGTGCCTGTGTTCGCTCTCGCTCTCTCTCTCTCTCTCTCTCTCTCCTTGTTTACTGTCAATCTCTTAGGCCACCTCCCTCGTCTGCTGATTGGCTCTGGAAGCTGTCAGTCATCAGTAATCAATGTGACACCGACCTATCCAGTGCCAGTAAAGTTTCCACCGGCAGATAAAAGGACGTGCAAGGAAGTGAACTGACCCCTTTTTTGCTTCCTGGTTTTTGCTGTTATGTTACTTGTTCTTTTGATTTCAATTTGTTTGTTTTAAGTCACTTTGTGACTTGGATGGCGTTGCTCTTTAAGCTTTGCTGAGCTTAGGCTCTAGGACATTTTCTCTTTACCCAAGAGGAAGGTGGATAGGAAAGATGTCGTGCGACTTCCATTGTGCAACAGTTAGGTACCTCGATTTGTTTAGACACCCTAGGTAAGAGGTGAACGCCACCCCCTGTATGTTTGGTTTTTATTAGTTGAGGATAGGGAAGTATATGGCGCATGGCGCTGAAGATTTGCTTTCTTTTTCTTTCGTTAGGTTAGAGGTTTAAAATAAGTTAGAAGTGTTTTGTTTTTGTTTCTTTCTTTAATTTGGCGTCACTGGCGTCCTCTTTCTCTTGGGTTGATTTGTATTGTTCTTTTGTTTGTTTTCTGAGTTGTTAAAATTGGTACACATTGGTTGTCTCTTTAATATATATATATTCTTATCCAAATAACTTTTGGTAGTTATTTGGATTTTCACTGTGTACAATAAATCACATTTGTTTGCAACTGGTGTCTCTGCATTGTTGCTGTTGCCTCCTTCAGTTACACCTTTACCACAAAAATTTGAATGTTACTCCTTTTTCCCCTAGACCATTTTAAGAGGGTCGTAACACTGCATACAATATGTATTTCTTTGCATTGCATTTTTTACATTCCTGTCTGTGGGGCAGAACATTTAGGAACACTTCCAGTTTCACTGTGTTGGTTTTATCTTCTTTGTCCACTGAAGAAACTTTCTATTATACAGCTACAGCAAGATACAGACAAAACCATAAATTGACCGGTGACATCACATATTTTTAACACTGCTATTTTAATCTTTTTGTTATCAAGTTACACTAACAATGAACCTAAATAATGTATCATAAAGTAGGCCTACATTTTTAAATGTTTAAAACGTTTTTAATACTTGTAATGCCTACAACATTCCCTATGCATCTGTCTTTTTGTCAGTGCTTTAAGGAAGGTAAAGTATAACAGGGCTGTTTAATAGCCTGTTGGTGGGAGACGGGGGTCCCTATGTATGCCAGAGGTTTTTGCTATCCTGACCGCAGAACCACTTCAACATGGCCCTCAATCAAACCAGAGTCAGGATTGAGATGACCATCGGATTTTTAAATGAACACTTCAACTGACAACTAAGTTCACATACTGGTATTTTTTATTTAACCTACTTTATTAAGAGTAAGCTTCTCTAGTGTATTTTGTTCACAAAATACATGTGTTACTTCTGTAACCTTTGGAGGTAGACACTTCAGTCTCTGGGGAAGGAATTGTGAAATGTCCTACAATAAAAGAGACACCAGTAACATAAAATATAAATCCTCACATTCACACTTGTGCCATAATGAATAGTACAGTACATTTATCTCTTTAACTTTGTCAGCACACAGATCATTTTGCTTCATCATGTGCTTCATCCTCATTAATAAAGGTAAACTAAATGATAACTAATGTAAGCAGGATATGTTCATCCACTGTGGGGGCACATACACACATAAAACACATCATATTACATTACTGTAATATTTACCTTACTACAGTATACTACAGTAAATGTGTGTACTATATAGTCGTTCAACTTGTGGATTTACTCAATCAGCAGTGTTTCTGAAACCGTTCTCTCTTGCGTAAACAGCAGAAACAGTATTACTGGATGGCTGAAATACATTTTTGTGTTACTAACATTTGCGCATAATTATTTCCTAAGAAACCTACGTAACTCCCTCTATCCATGTTGAACGCGATTGGTTTAGCGATCCCAACGTCACTCGTTCATGTGCACGCGCGCACAAACTAATCTTAGCTTCAGGATCAAAGCTTGAGTTGACAAAGAAACTCCTGGAGCTTCTTCATGGTACCAACAAAGCTTGATCACGTTGGTTTGGTTTTGACAACCCAAAACTAATCCTGTAACCCAGAGTTTGTTCAACTACCATCATGGTACAGGCCCCTGACTTTCTCTAAACAGAAACATAGATGTGACATGTATTTTGATCAACACTCTCCTTAAGATATCGTTTGGCTCTGCAAACTTAACAAACCAGTGCAGAATTCAGTACCTCGCTATTTGAACCCTGTTCCTATGAGTGAATAATAACACATTCTGCAATCTTTGTCACTTATGCAGTGTTGTGTAAAATGCTGTGTGCTGTGTCTACAGTACGGTGATGGCAGAGGCACACCAGGCTGTGGCATTTCAGTTTACCATCACTCCGGAGGGAATCAACCTGCACCTGTCCTACCAGGCCCTCAATCAAATCTACCTCTCTGGACTGCGATCCTGGAAGAAACGCATCAGTAGGATTAGGGTCAGTGGCCTCAGTCTGTGTTTGCGTCTGATTGTTTGTTTATAGTCTTGAAAGCTCCTTTCCATCAAATCATCAAAAACGTGCAGTGTAGTTTTTGTCAATCTTTTTACCTGGTAAGTTCAGCTTAAATATTTTACAAAGACTGTGTCTTGCGTGCAGAATGAACAATTCACTTGATTATCTTGAGGAGTATGGTATTACACCATATTATAAACGGAGAACTTTGGTTAATATCTTTTCTGTGTCCTCTAATTGGAACAAACTGTGTCTGTATTGCCTGTGTTTTTACACAGCTTGCATTAATACTTTACCTTTTGATATTTTTCTTGGACAGAACAGAATTATAAAAGATGTTTACCCAGCTAGCCCTTCATCTTGGCTTTTTGTTGTTATACCAATCTTGGCCGTTATGTACATGCACTCCGATCCATCTTTGGGCCTCATTGACAAGATTCAAGACCACCTGCCCCTCAGGTAACATTTTCCTTTACTCTTATGATGACTCAAACCTCACATCTCCCCAGTAGTTACTTCCTATTTGGTCAGTAATATATATTTGTATAAACTGTTAGTCTGGATTCATCTATTTACATAACCTTAAGGCCTGTGTGATAAAACAGGGTTTAATTCACTGCCTGTCTGGTATGGTGCTGATGGTTTCCACTCTGTGTTTCATCTCAGTTTGTCTCTGAGCACTCAGGGTCAGACTTTGCTGTCGGCTCTGGTGTTCAGTACTGTGCTGTGGTTGTCTCTCATTCTGGCCCTGAGATTCTGTCTAAAGCTTCTCCTGTCATACCATCGATGGATGTTCGAGCAACACGGCAGCGTTTCTATCAAGACCAAAGTCTGGGCGGTCAGTGCTTCAATATGAAATAATAGGGGCCAATATTAAATAGGCCCTTTTTTAATCTGATCATCTCCTTGAAAGTCCCATTTGACCGAATTTTTGTTTAGAGTACGTTTTAACAACTAGTTTTAAATTATCTAGTCAGCTTTAAGAAATATCACAAAAAGTTATGTCAAACATTATTATAATTATTGCTCAGTAATAAACATGTTGATTTAATTAAATTACATATAGCAACAAGCCAACTTTGAGAGCACTGTTTTTTTTCTGTGTCTGTCTCCTGTCCTCCCACTCAGGCCCTAGTTGGGTTGCTCTCTGGAAGGAAGCCATTACTTTACAGTTATCAGATGTCTTTACCACACCTACCTGTTCCACCCATTAAAGACACACTGAAAAGAGTGAGTCAACATTTCTGTTATTATTACTTTACGTTTTGAGTTGTCTCCGAGAAGTGTTGTATATAAACAGACATGATTTGTGGGATTTGGTATGTGAAATCCTCTCTCTGTTTGTCTCTTTGTTTTAGTATCTTGAATCAGTAAAGCCGATGCTGAGTGTGGCTGAATTTCAGCGAATGACAAAACTTGCCGCTGAGTTCGAGAACAGTCTGGGTAGCCGCCTGCAGAGATACCTCAAACTTAAAGCCCTGTGGGCCACAAACTATGTAGGTGTTAAAAATCTGAATGACACGTAATTGTAATTATTCCTGATTATCATGAAATGTAAATGCACACAATTCCTTAGATTGACAATTGGGGGTCAAAAAGTCATTTTTCTTTTCTTATCTGTCATCTCTCTTTGTTTCACCAGGTTAGTGACTGGTGGGAAGAGTATGTTTACCTCCGAGGGAGGGGTCCAATTATGGTTAACAGTAACTACTATGGAATGGTATGTGTGTCTATAATATGCTTTTTCTGTAACTGTAACATTATCACTTCCTTGTCATTTTTCTTCCATGTTTTAGATTAATAATATTTATGGCCCAGTACTGAATAGCAATGTGTTTTTTAACTTATCTGGGCTGGCTGATCCTGCTGTGACTCATCAGCTCTCTGTTTGTTACTGTTAACGGTAAACTTTTCAGTTGTAATGTAATCTAATGGTTTTTTTATAATGTCATAACAAAACTTAAATAAAAGCATGACTGTGATATGCAAATATTTATTTTAATTTAAGCACAATATTACCATATCTTGTATTCATATATGGGATTTCAAGTGTGTGTTATCATTCAAGAGACTACAGGATGAAATTAGCCAAAATGTAATTAGCTACAGCTACATTTACACATGGACAAGGTTCCCTGATGTTTTATTGTGTATTTTATGCATAGGACTTCTTGTATGTGACGCCCACAGCTAACCAGGCAGCTAGAGCTGGAAACACCATTACAGCCCTTTTTCTCTATCGCCGCAAGGTCAACCGAGAAGAGCTCAAACCTGTATGTTACCCACCCCTAAATTTGATCCAAATCACTACCCAACACTGCTCCCCTCTCTTCAATACGTCAACACTAGAAAGCACAACAGTATTCATGTCTTAACCTGTTCTTTCTACTTTTGGGATGTAAACTTGTCTCTAGTTCTTTCATAATTTGTCGTACATGCAGCTTTTGTGACATCATATTAGTTATATTTTATGTAATAATATATGTACTGTAAATCAAACACCCATGTGTGTTTGTGAATTAAAAATAGATTATAAACACAATTATGCAACATAATTATAAGCATGTATATGTTATATATACTTGGGTATTGTTGGTCTGAACAGCAGTCCTGCAAAAATGAAATCCTGAAAAATGTGGCACAGGAAGAAGTGACAAGTCATTGAAATGATGGTTTTCTGTTTTATCTAGAGTCGTATTCCTGGTACTGTCATCCCGCTGTGTGCAGCTCAATGTGAACGCATATTCAACACAACCCGGACCCCGGGAGAGGAAACTGGTATGCACACATTTGTACAGTACAGCTTAAGATGTAAATATGCATGAAAAAAAGTAATCCTGTGTCCCTGACATGTCTTGATCTTTCAGATGTACTGCAGCACTGGGAGGACAGTGAGTTTGTTGCTGTGTACCACAGGGGACGGTACTTCAGGTTATGGGTCTACCATGCAGGACGGCTGCTGTCACCCAGAGAGATTCAGTACCAGATTCAAAAGATACTGGATGATCCCTCGCCTCCTTTTCCAGGAGAGGACAAACTAGGAGCACTAACTGCAGGAAACAGGTCAGGCACATAAAACTGTGTTTTTGTGTGCTCTCCAGAAGGGGGCATTATGGGATATCGTTTGAAGAGTTGCATAGGCACAATGCAGTTTCATGTTCTGGAAGTTGGCAATTTATGGCATAAGAAATGACCATTTGTGAATATGTTCCTCAGAAATCTGTAAACATGTTCGTTATAAAAAATTAACTGATAGAACTTTGGATATGATAATTTACACTTTTTTTTAAGTTCATCGGTTAAGATTGTAGAGTTATGTACAGTCTCATATTACCTTAACAAAAAAATTCACTTTTTTTCCAATTTTTTTTCATAGCCCTGTTGCAAATGTTGTCATGAATAGATGATCATCTTGATGATCCTTATAATGTCATAAGGGCCCAGATTTAATTTTGGATATAGATTTTAATATATTTGAACAGAAATACAGGCATGTGATTTTTGCCTCGGTATTACGTTAGTAGGAATGTTATATATGGCCAGCCCAGTAACCCAGGTATGAAGTTATATGGGAAGTAAAGGTATCCGCAATGCCTGGCAATCAAACCTGCTATAATTAAAGGGGTAGTCCACACAAAAGTGAAAATTCTGTCATGAATTACTCTCCCTCTGGTTGTTACAAACCTCTATACACTTCTTTGTTTGGTTAAAAACAGTTCTGAGACATCATTGACTACCATATTAGCAACATTTTAAATGGTAGTCAAAGATGTCTAAGAACTGTTTGCTTTTCTAAATTCCTCAAAATATAACAAAAATTTATTATTTTTCCTCCTATGGTAGTCAACGGTGTCCCAGAACTATCAATCGCTAACATTTTTCCCAAAGATCTTTCTTTTTGTTCAACAGAACAAGACATTTATACAGGTTTGGAACAACTTGAGACGGAGTAAATGAAGCCAGAATTTAAATCTTTGGGTGGAGTATACCTTTAAGGTTAAATGAGTAGTAAATACCATTTAATGTTGACTTTATAGGTCAAAGAATTTTGAAGGCCAGTTTCTTTTATGCTCAGAAAAACATATCTATAAGTACATAAATACACAACTTGCTCTTCCTCAGTCCTCCACCTCCCTAAACTTTAATATAATTGTTTTGAAGTCATCCAGGCCAAGAAAACCATCAAAATATGAGGCATATGGTACATTTAGAAAACACTAAACTTTTAGAATTTATTTAAATTATATATTTTCAGCTTTTCTGAATTCTATTTAGTATTAAATAAATTAAACAAACTGGCCAAAATAATAACAAAACAAAAATATTATCCAAATTGTATTCTCGCGTTAGAATAAATGTTTTTTCACAGCTTTTACTTGTCTTTCACATTGCTGCTGGGTGAAGACAGAGGGCGTGTTGCATAGGTTTAATTGTGTATTTGAAGAAGGCCGATGGAAAATCGCAGTATTCCAAATTTCATATGACATGTCTAATGTTTGGCACTCAGACAAGAAGTCTATGCATGCTGCGCAGTAGATTATTGCACACTGCTTTTAAAAGAACACAAGCAGCTATATTTAACAGTTGGATTTTTCTAGTTTCTTAGCCAGTATTTGTTGGTCTAGTGGACCCACAACATTATTAAGGTTTTAAATCAATACAGATATAAATATAAATGTAAAATACTTTACAGATGTTTACTTAAGCCCAATTACAGTAAAATAGTTACAATTATAGTAGAAGCGTATGGTTTATCACTTTAATGGGGACTGAGAGCAAACGTTCAAGGAGGGTTTAGTGGAGTGGGGCAGCTTGCATATTAATGATTCCATTTTCCACATACTGTAGTGTCTGTTTCCAACTGAAACGTAAACTTGTATAGACAGGACGGCTGCCTTTTAAATCCAGTAATCCTGATTTGAGCTTTCATCTTGAAAATGAAAGAATCAACAATAAAGATGGCAAGAATCTGCTTGCACAGTTAAAATACTCAGTTTAATTAAATGTCTGTTGTTCAGTTACAGGATTCTTCATGGGGAATATTTAAACACAGCTGTCAATAATTGCTTTAATAGATTATTAATTTCACATTTAAATCTTGACCAAGTGTTTGATCAAAGTCTGTGTAATTTATGAAAAATCAGATTAGCTGATAGTATGTCATATATTTAAAATAGAATGCAATTGTTGATTCAAAATACCTGTTTGTTAATTCATCTTGTTGAAACAAAAATTGTATCTAATGTAGGGTTGGGCGAATAGATGATTCTATCGTCTATCGACAATGGCTGCAAGTGATGATGACGAGCCGGCATTGTGATTCTAACAAATGTTTCACTTTCGTCAAGTGACCCTTTGCTGCGGGGGTGCAGGTCGCGTTGAAAACAAATATGAACAAGGCTAAAGGGCATATAAGATCGCACACACTGTACAGATCAGACTGAACTGACTTAATAACTTTGGAGCTTGCGTTGTATGATGCGTGTCTGCGCAGCCCACGTTGTATAAAGAACAAGCATGTCTGCACAGCTCACATTGTATAAAGAAGACCTACCTCACTTTATATCTTTTTTGGTAGGCCTGTATGTATAATGCGTTATAAAGGGTTATTAAAGGGTATTGTTCATTATTATTTTTCATAATATATGTTGTACATTATATTGTAAAGATTTATAACTAAAATAAAAATGCAAAGTGTAACAATGCATTGAAAAGCATTATAATGTATTAACTGTAATAATAATTATTCATGAGACATTACAATGCATTAAAAAGCCCATAAACAATTCAATCAGACCTCACTTTATAACTGTGACATTGTGTCTGCACCAGACAATAGAATGCATTAAAAACCCATTATAAATTAAAGTTTTGTCCTCAAAGGATGTGGTTTGACGCGACACTACAAACCCATTAAGAACTAGGAGCTTGTTGCGTGCGGTGTAGACACGATGTAAAGCTTGCACTGTACAGATGACACATGGCTGAATTTATAACTGTATAAATCTAATGTATAAAGAAGACGTGTCTCAGCGCAGCTCGTGCCTATACGCGCCCCACTTTATAATGTCGCAGGATGATGTCATCTTCCATCACAATGTTTCACTGTTAAAATCGCCCGATGACAATTTGGTAGACACCACCCAACCCTAATCTTATCAATTATTGGTCAATGTAAAGAATGAGAAAAACTCAGACTCTTCTTCCTCATTTAAACCAGATAGAATCTTTTTTTTCGAAATGTTTTCTCTCTTAGTATCACTGTTGTGAAAGAGGAAGTACAATAGATTGTACAAGGAAGTCGTACCTATTTACATGTTTTTTCAATTTTATCTTTAAATATCTCATACAGCTAATCAAAATGCTTTAATTGTGTCTTTACCAACCTTCTCTGTGTGTCCTTTAGGGTGCCCTGGGCTCGGGTCCGAAAGCAGTACTTCAGCTCGGGAGTAAATAAGAAATCACTGGACTGTATTGAGAAAGCTGCTTTTTTTGTAACACTTGATGATCAGGAAGAAGGCATGATGGGAGAAGATTCTTCTGGGAATTTGGGCCACTATGCCAAATCCCTCTTGCATGGCAAATGTTACGACAGGTGAGTGAGCGGCATATTTCGACGATATCTGTGAACTTAATTACGAATGTTGCATGTCTAAGACATTTGTTTTTGTTTCCTCTCTCAGGTGGTTTGATAAGTCTTTTTCTATTGTGGTGTATAAGAACGGAAAGAGTGGGCTGAACGCAGAACATTCTTGGGCTGATGCTCCTATTGTGGCACACTTGTGGGAGGTGAGGGGGCAGTGTTGAACTTTAACAACTAGGGTCTCGTCATGGTGGGTTTGTGTTAAATCGCGTTTCTGTATTTAGCACCAGACAACTGCCTGTTTCTTTTAAGCGGTAAACCACATTCATGCATTTTCATTTTTCAGTGGGTGGTCAATGGACAAAGTCAGTTTTGATCTCCCCCACAAGCTTTTTGAGAAGGACATAAGCCCTTTATTTTTTTCCATTTAAACCTCCGGGTAAATGCTCAACTAGCAATGCAGTAACAGTTTAGAGGCCCAGATCATAGAGTCTTTCGAGAAAATACAGTGTTCTCCACTATTTGCTGTATTTGATCTCCTTCTGATCTCATTGCGGTCTAGAATTGCTGTTCAGTCATTATCGAGATATTAACAGATTTGTCTTTCTTGTGGATGTTTCAGTACACTCTTGCCACAGACAAGTTTCAGTTGGGTTACATGACAGATGGAAACTGCAGAGGAGAGGTCAGGCACTTCTTATCACATCCACAACGGTTGAAGTGGGACATACCGGCAGAGGCAAGATACCGCACATTCTGTGTTCATAGTTTCCGTGTTCCATATCTTGACTTTAATTTAGATATAATCCCACAATTTCCTAGAAATGTTTCTCCACTGACACTGCAAAACATCTACAGTTTATTTTATGCTCAGAAAAACATATATATAAGTACATAAACACACAACTTGCTCTTCCTCTGTCCTCCACCTCCCTAAACTTTAATATAATTGTTTTGAAGTCATCCATGCCAAGAAAACCATCAAAATATGAGGCATATGGTACATTCACAAAACACTAAACTTTTAGAATTTTTTTAAATTATATATTTTCAGTTTTTCTGAATTCTATTTAGAATTTCTATATAAATTAAACAAACTGGCCAAAATAAAAACAAAACAAAAATATTATCCAAATTGTAATTCTCGCGTTAGAATAAATGTTTTCCCACAGCTTTTACTTGTCTTTCACATTGCTGCTGGGTGATGTCACTCACACAGTTTTTTTGGCCAGAAATTTTTTAGACACTGAACTAAAATGGCAACAACAGATGTCAAGAGATGTTCCATATTATTGTTTTCCTGATCCTCTTGGTTTTTATTAAAAAAAAGCCATTCCCTTGGAAATTCTTTATTTTCTTTGTAATAATTACATTCGAAAATGTATTCTTGGATTATAAAGTCAGTGAAATCAACCATTTTATATTTTTTATCAGCTACTCAAAAGAATAGTTTCCCCAAAAATATAAATTCTCTCATCATTTACTCGCCTTCAAGTTGTTCTTGTTCTTTACAGTCCTAGTTTTTAGCCGAATCATAAAGATGTCTGTAGAATCTGCTGATCTGTTAAGCACAAAAGAAGTTCTTTTGAAGAACGTAGTACAGCAATCAGTTTGGGGGCACTTTTGACTTCCATTGTAATGTTTTATACTTTGGTAGTCAATGGGGTCCAAGAACTGTTTGGTTATAAGCATCCGTCCAAATATCTTTCTCTGTGATCAACCAAACAAAGAAATGTATACCGTTTGGAACAACTAGAGAGTGAGTAATTCATGACAGAGTTTTCATAGCAATTGGACATTCACTCTCTCTTTGTGCAGACAGGGTGGGACATGCAGGTATTGAGTTTATCGAGACAATTTTCAGGTGCCCTTATTGAAGAGATAACGTTCATGTTTTAATTTTTTTTAAGGGTTAGTGCTTTGCATCGCCCCATGGTGTAAAGCTTTTTATGCAGGGTGTTCTCTGGTTATTAACTACTGCTTTGTCTCTTTTACTGTTGATCACTCATGTTTATTTTTTTAACAATTAGAAGTGACTAAGTGCGGAACTTTCCGCATACTTTTGCAGGGGGGAGATTTGAAGGTGGGTCTGCTGGTTTCTAGGGGACTTCCCATGCCCAGTAGATTGTTGTAGATTAGCAATGGGGGATTTTATCTTATTTCCTTGAGCATTGTAACACCGTGAAAACATTCATTAGGAATATGTTTCAAGGGATGTTGCAATATTGGGTACGTATGGTGTTGTGTGTAACATGCAAATTGCATTACATGCATACGTATACGACTCTCTAATACCATACGTCCCCTTGTTTATGATATGCCCCCTTGCATGGAATTAGCCATGTTGTTTCCTTTTTTCCCTTTTTTTATTATGCCAACAAACATATTATTTACCGATGACAGATCAAATACAAAATAACCAAGGTCAACAAAACATACATGACAGCCAACGTGATTTGTGTGTGTCTAGGTGTTGAGAGTCAGGGTATATAAATATATATAAAAAATGTTTTTGGCCATGTTGTTTCTACAGTAGCCCTTAACGGATAAACTGCTCTACAGAGTGCGTTTAATAAATATTTTATCTCCTTATTCAAAGAATCCAAAGTGTGATGACATCTTAATTCCTGTGGTAGCCACCATAGTGCCTCGAAAGCGATGAGTGAGCAGTAAAGTTAGGCGTCGGCTGCAATTCGCAACCTCACCTCTAGTATAATAATACATCTTAAACAGCTTTTCTTTTGCATGTTGAAGTTTTTAGGTTGGACCCATGAGTGTAGAGGGTCTGTTGGAGTATTTCCTTATTTTTTTCAGAAACTGTATATATGTAACTTTGGTTCAGGTTCATTCTTCTTCTCACCACAGTCCGTAAAGTAAAAAATAAAGAAATTAATATTTTTACTGTGTTTAGCTGTTCAGACAGTGTGCAGTTAAACATGTTATATAATAGTTTAGATGTCATCATATTAGCTTGAATAAAGAGTGTTCATCCACAGTCATAAAGTAATGTGATGCTCTCTTCTGTTTTTATAGGTTCAGGCACAAATATTGGATTCTCTTGCTGTTGCACAAGCACTCGCTGATGATGTCGACTGCTACGTATTTCCCTTCAGAGAGTTTGGCAAGGGACTTATTAAGAAAATGAAAATCAGCCCTGACTCATTTGTCCAGCTGGCCCTGCAGCTGGCCTATTACAGGGTAATTTTGCCACTACTTGTCACAAAGCTTTAATGGATGTTTCAGTGAATATACAGCTACAGTACGCCAAGAAAGTCTTGCATTCCTATAGGGTCAATTATAGCCCTAGTAAATTTGAACTACTTATGTGTCTCACACAATGAATCCATACATACATTTCATTCAAGAATATAAGCAGGGTTGTTATTTTTCAGGAAATGCATTTCAATTTGCTCAAATAAGTGATTGTCCAAGTAACCTCATTATATCTTTGTCTGTGCTTTAGAATAAAGAAGCATTCTGTCTCACATATGAAGCCTCTATGACACGTCTGTTTCGTGAGGGTCGCACGGAGACTGTACGCTCTTGCTCAAATGAAAGCTGTGACTTTGTCCGTGCCTTGGATGCAGGAGAGGTGGGACCAGTACTTACAATCTGTTACACACGTGTGTAATACTTTTTGAATATGAATATTATAAGTGAATATTTTCACTACTTTAGGATATTGCATTATCTATCTGCTCGAAAGATTCAAAACTAATGTACAATTTTGGTTTCGCATTATTATGTTATTCACATATTCACATTTATTTACATAACAGCGAGTTTAGCAAGTGACATTCCAATTATTACAGTAAGTAGCAAAGTATGTATAGATTTACACTAATATTTCGTTTTAATACACTAATGCCAAAAATATAAAACTTTTTGAAAACACCATGGAGTTATGGATTTATAGGGAGTAAAAAATAGTGTCTTTACACGTTTTTTTTTTGTGTTGGATAGAAGCCCTTGGCAATGAGCATCTCTCTGCATATGAGATTCTTTTTTTTGTCTTTAGCATTTTTTGTTATAGTTTGACCAGATATTGAGACACAAACACCTATACTTTATATGCACCACATGGAAAAGGTCTTGGCCTGCTTTCACATAAGATTAAACGCAGGTCATAAAAAATTGTCGTGTCACTTTTCACAATATTTCATTTGCCCCAATTTTTATTTATAGGACCGAGAACATTGTCTCAAACTGTTTCGAAAAGCCTCTGAGAAGCATCAGAACCTGTACCGTCTGGCCATGACTGGCTCAGGCATTGATAGACATCTCTTTTGCCTTTATGTGGTTTCTAAATACCTGGGGGCGGAGTCGTCTTTTCTAAAAGAGGTCAGTGTGAATTTGTTTTGGGGTGGCTGATTCATAACATCCATCATTATTGTACTAGATATATATATATATTTGTAGGAGTAGTATGCTAGATATTGGTGATCAAAAATACATTTAGAAATTTAAGATCGACTTTAGGTCACCCACATACAGGATGTGAATTAAAGTTGCCATTAAGGGGAGGGCAATTGAGACCAATGTTAAGAATAGTTTGTGTAAGAAATGTTTTTGATCTTGTTTTGGAGATAAGAATGTTGCCTCGGTAGATTGTTATCTTTTGAAACACAAATGCGGGCTGTAAAAGGACGGTTTAAATGGACGGTTTCTGAGATTAGCGTTAGACCGTGTCCACACCTAATCCGACGGTTGTGACATTACAAACGCATTGGAACCCACTATAATTTCAAATTCTGTCCACATTGGATACGCGTGGTGCAGGTTGTCATGTTGCGTCGGTGTAGACACGGTAGTAGTAAGCTTAGGAATGTTATCTAGAATGTTCTGAATAGACGGACAAATTCAGTAACGACTAAGGTATGCTTGAGCAAGGCATCTTACCCCCACTTGCTCCCCGTGTGCTGCAGTGATAGTCACTAACACATAGAGCGACAGGTGACCTGACAGACAGCTGTCCTGTACTGTTCTGTTCACACAGTAGGTTGCTGTCATGAACATTTACAGGTGTGAGTTCAGTTGCATAATGCGGTTGTCACTCCGATAAATAACTGAACTGTCTGAATGTAACCCTATTAAGGACTCAAATGCAGGACTGGCATCCCTATTCTGGAGCTGTGTGAACGTGGCCTAAGATGCACATTTAAGAAAGTTGACCTGGCCTTAATTTCACTGAAAGGAGCATTAGAAAATCTGTTGTTAGAAAAAAGTGGTAATAGAAAAGTATAAAATAATAATAGAAGGTAGAATACTTTGTTTTATTAAAACTTTTGATAAATAAAAATTGAACTAAGTAGGTTTAAAAAAGAGGTATGTTGTCCTGTGGTTAAATAGGGGAAATGTTCATAAAAAAATTGCCAACTGAGTGAAAGATACACTTCTTGTAAGAGACCCTAAGGGTGTGAGATAGACATGTCCTTGTAAGTCGCGAAGGCTTAAGAAAGAAAAGCTCCTTGCTTACAAATTCCCTTATGGCAAACAATCAAAGGACATTTTTCTTCATTGCTGCAGATAGATTGGTCCTTCATGAACCGCTGTTTTGCTGCAACATCTGTAGATATCATGCCGGGAGAGAAAGAGGAGAATTTCCTGTTTGGATTGGGGAAGTTTAAGAATGGTGATCACACTTCTGTATGCAATGTTTCAGGGGACACCCACGTACCTGACCACCAATTATCTTCCGTTTGGTGTTTGGCTATTGTCTAATAATATAACTATTTGTAATTCATTTATGTTAATATTGATTTATATTTGAATTTTTTGTATAATAATTTTATTAACTAACTTTTGTTTTTTGTCATGTTAAAAAAACAATTGGTTGAATGGGTTGTATAGACCCATTTAAACAAATCCTATGGAACATTGACATCTAAAAAAGTTAGCGGTTGAGCTTGGTATCAGAGTCTAAATATTGGAGAGACAAGTTTAGCCAATGGTTCTTCTCGGTTTCAGTTGATTGTTATCAGAAGTAATCGACAGGCACTCTATTGTTTCATAATGTGTACCGGAAGTTCAGTTGGGGTCACAAGAGCAAAAGCGCTGCAACGTTTATTTATGTCGTTAAGATGAAACCGTCTATACAACGTTTTCAGGATTGCTGGGAAAACCTGAAATTTCCTCAGGTTTCGCAGAAAGTAAATCCATTTTTAGCCTTTCACCTGAGCTGCAATGGGAGGTGGGGATTGTTAAGGAATAGTC
This sequence comes from Triplophysa tibetana, assembly GCA_008369825.1. NCBI lineage: Eukaryota > Metazoa > Chordata > Actinopteri > Cypriniformes > Nemacheilidae > Triplophysa > Triplophysa tibetana. The sequence goes on from SOYY01000056.1 coordinate 37,693, forward strand.
AGCTATATACAACAAAGTGTGTCATGGGTTAATCTTTAACTGTTGTAGTGGTCTCACCAGGATATGGCTCTATGTGATTTGCAGGTCTTGTCAGAGCCATGGCGTCTCTCCACCTCTCAGACCCCTGTGCAGCAGATGGAGCTGTTTGATTTGGTCAACCATCCAGAATTCATCTCTCTGGGAGGAGGCTTCGGTCCGGTGAGATAAAGTTATAAACGCAAAGTGATCTGATGGACCCATCTGCATATACATACACAAAATGAGTCTCTGACAGGGTCTCTGTGTTTATTCTACCTATGTAATGTATAGGATAAAGCAATGTACGTCGCTTTGGATAAAAGCGTCTGCCAAATGCAAAAATGTAAATGTGTTCTTTGTTGATTCTTTAAGGTGGCTGATGATGGCTTTGGTGTATCCTACATCATCATGGGAGAGGAAATGATCAGCTTTCATGTGTCCAGCAAGCATTCTTGCACAGCGACTGTAAGTGAAGCTCATCTTACACCACTCAAATATGAACCTTTCAGAAATCCTCAAAATGGCCTTGGCAGTTTTGGAAGTGAATTGCTGAGGGGCGGTGGCACAATGCATATAACAGTAAATTCACACAGGGCCTCAACTTTAACGCTTCTCATTTAATTTCAATGGGTCACTTCATCAATGCATTAAACAATGCATGGAACTGTAGTTATTTCAATAAGTTGCTGAACTGAATTGGCGGGCAGTCTGCGACATGTCACTGACCTTGCTCACTGCAGAAGTTGAAACTTTTCTAGACTGTGGTAAACACTGCTGCATTCAGTCTTTCTGCCACTCACTGGGCATGACTCGCTTTACTTCATTTGATGTGACATATGCAGTGACGTCACTTGCATACCCGCTATAGCTGAGAACAAGTTTTAACTTTTAAAAGCCGTTCTTTCATGTACTGGCTCAATATTTGATTTTAGTAAATTTTTACAACAATAAAAAAATCGTACGGATTTAAAGCAAAAGAAGGCCTTATCCAATGCTCAGGATTCTGACTCCTGTTAATTTTTTTGTTAAAACATGTGAGTTCTGACATCCAGAACATTCAGACATTATTCAGAGTCTCTTAAACTCTTGCATTACTGTTGTGCCATTTCCTCTTGCTTGCAGGACTCCCGTGAATTTGGCTGTCAGATAAATCAAGCCATGATGGACCAAATGAGTCTCCTGAGCCCGGACTTTAGGACTACCACACAAGGCGGCCCCAATGAACACTCATAATTCATGGATTCATAGATGTTTAAAGATGGAGGATTTCCCAAGTGTCGATTTCCCAGTGTTTATGTAATTCTTAAAATCTCTTCTTAAATTGTTTAGCCTCTTTAACGTTATTTACAGTAGTGTTTCAGCTTTGATGAAAACCACATTTAAGATGCTTTTACTTCTTGATAAACATCAAGGAAATAGGTGCTCATAAAAAAACACATTGTTCTTTTGGCAGCCTAAGACTCTGTTGACAGCGACAGGAGTGTGGAGCTGCCTCTTTCTTTTAGTAAACACTCTCTGTTAGTCAATTGTTCTAGACATTCAGGTCTAGAGTGCTTTGAGCAGGCCTAATTTATCAGGTAAATCTGCATGCCTGAATTAGCAAAATAACACAAATCAGTCATGCCTGCTGAGATGTTTTGTTATTTTACTTTACATGAAGGTAAACTGCCGAAAGAAAGAGACATTAATAATAAGTGCTATGAATAAATTAATAATTTTATGTTGTTGTGTTTGTATGTTTTATAATTTTCATTTTTGAATCTGCATGTAACAGTTGGCAGGAAACACAAAAAATTCTAAACGTGTTTGATTTTTTTAAGCAAGGATGTTATATGGATTTTTAAGCTGTTAGCATTATGAGCCCATTCTTTGTCCGACAAGCTGGGATGTGACAAAACAACACTGTTCCTGTGAAAATCATTTTATTAAGGCATTCTAGTTAGGTCTATACACATAAACAGCTTATTGTTTGGGCTAAAAATATTACTAATTTCTTATATCACTGTTATTTATTTAAAATAGATAGCTTCATACATAGTCCAGCATAGATGGGATCTTTTCCAATACTTTTTCCAAAGCGTCTAAAGGTAGAATCTCAAGATTGATAAAATGTCAAGAGAACATTTCTGAAAAATGACATCTGTCTAAGACAAAAATGAAAGCACAGGGTTCTGATCACAATTGTTGTGAACGAAACGTGTAGTGTTCCTTTAAGCCATTTTCGGGTGTGGTTTGCTTTTTAGATTTTGAAAAGTGATGGTGGTGGTCTAATTCAGCAGCTAAGTCTAGTGTAAATTTAAGAAATGTTTGAAATACAACATTTTGAGAACTCTGCAGACAGCTTAGTTGCTGCATGCTATTGCATACATGCTGCGTGATGTCACATACTACAGAAATGATATGGAAAACCTGTGCTGCTGTATGTCAGATCTGTGACGGCACAAACTCATCCCTTGTAAAAATGAAGTGTATTTACAGTACGAAGTGGTCAAATCGTGTAATGGTAAAGTCAGGAGAGGCATGAACACTTCAATTTCATTTCAGTTTCGGGAATGACTTGGCAAACCTTTCATGTTGCAAAATTGTCAAATCAGTTGGAAAATAGAGACTTGGTATAAAAACTATTTCCTTGAAACTAGCTGTGGTTATCACTTTAATATCAAAGGATCTGCTTCCTGAAAGCCCGAGATGGTTGTGTGAGGAAGAGTGCTTAATGCATTATGCTTTAATGCATCATTTTCCCATCTGGATTGTAATTGACAATTAATGCCGTTTACGCGCAGGATTTACACTATATATAGCCTTTTAAGAGCGTGGTTTTCTCCTTATATCCTCTCATTTTGTCCTGTTAAGAACCTATGTGCAAAGTTTGGTTAATATGTGTTATCTGCAAAGCAGATACGTTTTTTATAAATGTTAAAAATGGAGGTAGCCTTTTACTACATTAGGTAAAGAAAACTGGTTTGTGAATAAGAAGTGTGATGGATAATATGGATCGGGAGTTAACCGGATGAATGGCCATCGTCATTCACAATGCTTTTAATCTTACGTGATGATGCATGTACTTTCAATATTTTAAGACTTCCTTTTGATGATCTTTAGGAATGTTTTTTTACGTCGACTTCGAACGTTGTGGTCAAAGTTGAAGTGGGCGGGGACTTTACTATTTCTTCACATTTAGTTGCAAGTGGCTTCACAAGTTCAAACCTACAGGCTTAAACCTACGCTACATTAGAAAAGAATAATTATAAGCGTCAGTTTATAATGGCGACATTCAATAGGTCATCCCCTCGCGCTTCGTGGCTGGTACGTTAGGGGGATTTTAAAGTCCACTCCGTGCAGCTCAACGGGGGCTTGTAGCTTGAAGCCGCAAACCGAAAGCAAAATGATGCATTTCAACACAAGGCGACTGAAAGGTAAGACGTGTTTCACAGCGTGTTAACGAAGGTATGGGAATGACATGCTTGAGTTTCATATTAAATCCTCAATTTGTGATTTTACGATTCTGTTCGATTACCGCACTGTTTATTAAACGAATACTTTAAAATAGTCAAAACATCGTTTTTTAAATATAATTTAGATGTCATTCTTTTCTGTTTTAATTCGCAGTAATGTTTTTAAACGGAATTTTGGAAATTGTGATCGTAAAAGACAAGTAGTAGATTGGATCCAGCTTTGTAAGAGATGTTACTATGTGCGTTTCATCTGTAGAGGGCCTCAGCAGCACTTAATCGGCAAAACGTATTACACTAAATGATCTTTCAGACCGATTTTGTCCATTTGTTGTTAATTTTATTAAGTCATCTTTGAGTCTCAACTATCCATGCACTGTTAAATACTTCTATTAAAGTAGGCTACTGTCTTTAAAGACCTGCAGATCTGGTTGACATCAGGTCCATAGGAATTATATATATATTTTTTTTTAAACCTCATTGATAAACATTTCCTCCGGATGTTTGCTTTCTCTGGATGATAGTTTGGAGATCTCCAGAGATAGTGGATCATCAATAAACTTATTTGTGTTCTTGTGAGCCCATCACCGAAAGGACTGAAAGTCAGTTTCAAATTGGTAAGAGAAAGTGCAAATTATTATTAGTTGAAGTGAAGACTAATTGTACATGACATAATCTTGAAAATGTTATTTGCTGTGTGAATAGGATTAATATCAATGACTTCATTGTTTACTTCCTTTCAAAAAGATAAGGATATTATTACAGATTTTTCTGTACATCCGTCCTTTCACTTCTTCCTTTTGTGTTTCCTGTAATATCCAGCAAGGTAAATAAGAGACTGTGGCTTATGGAGCTGAACTCTGATGGTTAACAAGAAAACGTTATGAGCGGGAAAGCCTGGACATTCACATTGTTAACAGTGAGTTATAATCTGTTGTTGATTCTCTCAGTGGCACATGGTGTAACTTGAACTGTGTTGATTATATTGGTACTCAAGTATTGACAAAGGAGATCAGGAATGTGACGATTATTGTGCATTCAGCAAACCCAGTGAAAACAAGAACCAAGCATGTAGAACAGTTCAATAAAAATCTGAATAAAAGCACGAGTCACTAAAGTGGTAAACAAGGCATAGCTGTAACTGACACGGAAAACATTAAATGAGAGACACATTTGTTTATATAACAGAAGCACAAACATACCATATGTTGTATTGTACAAAGAATGAGAGTACATGGCTGTTTCATTTCATTGAAAACATTAACAATCACTTATATTTGTATAATTTTTAACTGGCAAACTAGAGTTGTTGAAACATTACATCATATAAGGACTCAGAATGGTGCCGTGGAAAAATCAAGGGACCACTCCAATATTAAATTCAGGGTTTTTTTATTTACACTTTATATGTAATGTGTTTGAAAGAAATAATCATTGTTGCTTCACTCTGTGAACTAGTGACAACATTTCTTCTGAATTCTATATATGTATATTTTTTATTTGCAATTATATTCCGATTATTTGAATGGGGCAAACTAGTCAAATAATGGCAAGAGAACAAGTTTATATTTATGTTCAAACAATACGATATAAAATGAATTTTTACATGTATTTTAGGATCAGTACAAAAACAAATATATGATGGAATAAAACTGTTGGGTGATTTTATGTCATTCCTCAGGTTATTTAACAGACAGTGTACTGGAATTGCCACCACAATACCTGTAGAAATGCTGTATACTACTGTACTTTACAGTGGTAGCTGTGAGATACGAGTTTGAGAAATCTCTACTGGTTCAAGTGTTGGCTGTCCCAAATTGGTTGTTTTTATATTGAAACATATCTTTTTCTTGACAGTCAGTTTCATTTTTCACGATTTACATTCATCATGCCAAATCTGAATGTATGCTTCCCGACCTGCAGTCACACCTTGTGAGTTTGTCTAAATTACTTATGAATTACCTGTTCTGTATATTACACTGCTTTTAATACTTTCTGCAGCACATATATTTTTTACTTTATTCCAATTATTTATTTGTCTAGTAGGTGGCTATAATTAGGAAAATATTGCAGATTAGTATTACACACTCTTTTGTAAAACATAATCCTGGCTTAATGTGGGATAGTGATTTGCTGTGATTTTTTTTTTTCGTGGATTCTTGTAGCATGACGAATTGTTGGATGACCATTTGTTTGAAATGAAGGAATTCCTTAACTCGAAGGTAAAATATTACACACTGTACAATGGTGATTATTATTGTAAGTAGTAGTTATATTAGTGGTAGTATTAGTGGTAGTCTGTGAAGAGTCATTCTCATTGGCTTACAAAACTCACGGCGCAGGACTGCATTTACCAGGCAATCTAGAGTGATTTGCATTTGACTTTAAAAATGAGGTAACACTTTACAATAAGATTATCCAAAATTGTAGGTTTTAAGTGAATCATAACATACTGTCAAATATTATCACAGAATGAACCTAGGCAGGGTGATCAGGATCCCAGTGCAAGGCAGGGGGACCTTACATCACCCTAAAGGGGGTTTGTTCTGCGATAACAACTGCTGGATATATATATATATATTATTAACTACTTGCCACATAATAATCTGACATAGAAATTTTTCATTGGTAAAATACGTTTAGTAATGTTGAATACAACTGTATTTTAATTTGTTACCAAAAATAATTGATGTTTGCAACTGTTCTGTTTAATAAGCTTGTCTTGTCTACTTTGACATTTTTTTACTAGGAACAGCACAAAGTTCTTTCAGTTATAAACACTCTTTGTTCAACTTGGAAAAAAAATATGAACAAAAGTGTGGAAAAATTTCCAGTAATTAAGACTATTCAAATAATGTTAGAACATGTGAGTATTCCTGTAGTGTCTTTATTCTTTCCCTATCTATCATAGCAATTGGGGCTTAAATATTATCACTACTAACTACATGATTCTTATTTTTCTCTCTTTAGTTATTTAATAATGTAGAAGAAATGAATCCACAGAAATTTAAACAAGAGTGTGACAAATACAACTGTACAGATGGTTACCACACAACATATATGGACGTACATTCATTTGGAAAAATGTATTCGGAAAATTGCGATACATCACTATCAGGTATGGGCTCTCTATTACATTTATTCTCTATTGTCTTGCATTTACATCATAGTTTGGCAACATCAATAGTCTAAGGCTTTTAGAGTACAGTAAGTGATGTCATGTTAAATCACAATCATCTACAGCAAAGCCAAAACATAAACATCTGCCAGTATCTAAAATAATATGAACATGCTACACTTTACTGGTAGACGAAGGGTGTTTTGTGCACATCTCTGGAGTATAATGGAGTTCCAAAAGGTCCAAGTTGTGATTTTCATTTTCCATGGCAAACTCAAGGAACTCACCTTTTCTTTCTCTATCATTTCTATTCGATTCATTAGGCTTAGAATGTCCATCAGAAAAGAGTAAGTTTTTTTTTTTACTCTTCCCACTTTCACCACAAAGTTTCTTTTGAAATGAATGTGAAATCTGTGTAAGAATAATGTTTTAGAGCATATTCTACAGCATGATGGAATGTACATTGTATGTTTTTTGTGCATGAGTTTATTATTTGTTACCTAATTAAGACTTTAAAATGGTTATAAAACCACACAGGGACGACATCTTCAACATCTAAGAGCCCAGCCCTAACTGCTTCTGAACGTAAGCATGTTCAATACTGAAAATGTATCAGTTTTTATTTTCACATAACCAGAATCTAGCATAGATTTCTTTAACTGGTTTCATTAACCCAATCAATATACAGGGACAACAAGCTCAAAACCAGAAATCAGCCAAAACAACACTGCACACGAGTGTAAGTTATTTCAATAGCTCACCATTAATAACTGTGCAATCTGTAAAATCCTACTGCTGCAATGAGCATTACTAAAGATCAGACAAAAAATTAAACTTAAAAGCATAGGGAAGGATTCTATTAAATCATAAAGAGCTTTATTACCAAGTGTGCTTTTACAAACAAATTCCTTCAGTGTTTTTTATGGCACTTTTACAATTTTGCATTGTTGCGAAGGAGCTCTACAGGAAATACATTAAGTAAAAACAGTAAAGACATCAGTAAACCAGCATATAGATTTAAATTTTACAGATTATAATTATGTTTTAATGAAAGGATGCAATATTTTGTAGATTGGTCAACTGCTTCATCAACAACTACTGTTCCTCAATTTAGTAAGCATCAAGTTTGCCTTTTACCTTAATCAGCTTTATCAGTGATGATGAGTAGATGTCTAAAACTCGGTGGCTACCTTATTAGGTAAACATTTATATTTGTATAGCTGGAAATGTTTTAATTTTGATCCTCTGGTTTCTAGCTCAGTGGTTAGAGCATGGTGCTAGCAATGTCAAGCTCATGGGTTCGAACCAGGGGATCTAACATACTCAAAAAAATGTATGTCGCTTTGGAAAAAAGCGTCTGGCAAATGCATAAATGTATATGTGAGTGTAATATATTAACAAAGGTCAAACATTATTGCCCCACACTTGCTTTTTACACCATTGTAAAAACCATACTGTGATAAATACATATGAGAATTCCTCCATCATTAGTTTTTATGTGACATCATATACCAACAGTCGTTATGGCGAATTCAATTTTCCTTCACTGATAACTCTGTTAGATAAGTTAAATATGGTCTCTTAGAAGTTGTCATAAGCTAATAAAGTTATAATAAAGTCGCCACTGAGTGTGTACTGTTACTAACTACAAAATGTCATAGTTTTACTATTTAATAATACTAAAGTAACTAACTACTAGTATCAACTAACAAAACTTTCTCTATATACATCATACATTGTTATAATGCATTTTATATGCATATTTTGAAATATTTGGTACATTAGCTTTTATCATTTTTCCCTGATTGAGATTGTTAATTTAAACAAACTGTATTAAATCACGTAGGCAAGGCATCTTCAAAAACATCAGGCAGCCCAATCTCTGTTGCGTCTGATGTAAGCAAATTATATGCCATGCCTACGTAAATTCAATATTTACTTTCCAATCATTTATATTTTTTCACACACACAGATGATTGGGAATTTGGTTGGTGGGTGAGTGGACAGTTGGATGGATTTGCGTATAATGTTTTTGTTTTCACTTTTACTACAGCATTTGAAACCTATCAGGGATACCTGGCAGACACGTCGAGTGAGTCTTCTAGTTCTGTCTGTGAATCATATCAGCCCTATCGTTTCCCTGTTTAACTGTATAAATATCTTGTAACCTAAAATAATACAAATTAATTTTCCTCCATACAGTTAAAGTGCTCCTTGATGCATCTGTACTGCTGAATGTCCTTCTAATCTTTTGGCTGTGGAATATGAATAATCGAAAAAACAGGTATATCATGGTCCCATCATTGAAGTAGGTCTACTCGTATATAAAATGCATTAAAGACGGATGTTTTCCTTCTGAGTTTAATTGACTTCTTATCAAATATACAAAATACACAGATATACCTATTCTTTAAATTATATGTATGTTTTATTCATTTTTCCCCAGGCAAATTCAGAAACAGAGTTGAGGCTCATATGCACCCGAGCTTTAAATTGAGGTGTTTTTGTGTAGTATTTCGCTTTGGTTATAAGTTATAACTGTGATATATATATACTGTCAATATAACTTTTACATACCTTTTAATGCCTATTTTTAATTCGTAACTATTTATATTTTCTGTTTCTACTCTTTCACGATGACTGGTACGTAAATGACAATTTTCGTGATTCTGTATACGTTGCTTTTTTTAATTGCATAAATTTGTCGTTTGATGTTTTATTTTTAAACGTAGATTTTCTAAATCTTTTGTTTTTGTACAAGTTGACAAATGATAGGGGTTGGTCACCTTGCTTTACCTTATTGCAGTCACTGCCGTATAGTGTCTCTTTCGTGTATCAAGTTCAAGCTGCTATTCAACATACCTTTAATAGCTACCAATAAGACCCTATGCATGGTATGGGATATCTCTGAATGTGTGATTTGAATAAATATTTACATAGATGTGGGATAGTGATTTGCTGTGATTTGTTTTTTTCGTGGATTCTTGTAGCATGACGAATTGTTGGATGACCATTTGTTTGAAATGAAGGAATCCTTAACTCGAAGGTAAAATATTCCACACTGTACATGGTGATATTATTGTAAGTAGATGTTATAGTTACGTTAGAGCCGCGCTGGTTTCCTTGACCGAAAGCCTATGCATTTTCGACTTTTAGAGATCGCAAAAAAAGCTCTGTGATTAACAAATGTCAGCATGTTTACACATTTTGTCTATCAAGATAATATTACAGATGAACACAATATTTCCAGTTTTATTACAATTGCCAGAATAAAAAGCTAACACGACGAAATAAACAGACTGGGTACACTATGCCTCTCTTGAAAAAACAAAGCATTATGGTTGGTATGATGTTGGTTTGTGCTGGTTTAACATTGTCTTTGCTGGTCATGTGCTGGTTTAAGCTGGTCAAATCAGCATCAAAACATATCTAACCCAGCATATGCTGTTTTTCTAAAGGGTGGTCACTCGATATCAATGTCACCACAACTAAGCCTTCCACAAAACTTTATTAAAAATGTGTTTCCTGCTTAGTAGCTTAATACTGCGTGAATACATCTCCAGCAATGTTTCTAGAGATTTGTGTCCCAGTTGCGTTATTTTTGAGATTTACACGTGCGATGAGCGGGTGACGTCTAATGTTCCTGCCAAGGATGTAGTTTTGTTAGCAACTTGTTAGCATCCTACGTTTTAAAGACACAAAAAGGTTTTAGAAAATCGCAAGAAGGTTATAAATGGTATGTTTTATGTCATAGATTAATCACTGATTTACCAAAAACCCAAAAGCTTTGGGGCGATGGAACCTGACGTCCTAAAATGCGAACTCTCTGGGGTATTCTATAGGA
>SOYY01000210.1:0-13323 GCA_008369825.1 Triplophysa tibetana
AATGCTGTGTTGTTAGGTTTTATATAATCACTTGGTCCTTTTTTCAGGGTATCTTCATCTCCAGAGTTTCAGAAGAGGGCCCTGCAGCCCGGGCTGGAGTCAAAGTGGGAGACAAACTCCTTGAGGTGAACGTCTTTCCATCTACCGGGCTATTTTTCTACATTTGTAACCAATGTGGAGGACATGATTTTCATTTGTCGGGCTGTTTTTACTGCTTTATCAGTCATCCTAGACAATTTTTTAATTCTACATATTCGCATTCGTCTCAGGTAAACGGAGTAGACCTGCACGGAGCAGAGCATCATACAGCTGTCGAGGCCTTGCGTAACTCTGGGACAGCTGTGGTTATGACCGTCCTGCGGGAACGCATGGTGGAACCGGAGAACGCCATCACCACCACACCGCTACGACCGGAGGATGATTACTTTCCCCGAGAGAGACGGTCCAGCGGTCTACCTTTTCTCCTGGAGCCGGAATCACCGGCTGTTAACACCGGACCCTGTCAGCGACTAGCCACCTGTCTGATCCGCAACGATAAAGGTTTAGGATTCAGTATCGCTGGAGGGAAAGGGTCAACACCGTACCGAGTAGGAGACATGGTAAACAATCAATCTTTCTAAGTTTGGGCCTTACGAGGATTGATTTTGGAGATGCACTCCTCTGATGAATATTTTATGGTGTTTTATGGTATCAAGTTCTGCGGTGTCTTTGTCCTGGTGTTTGTTTACAAGTCTGCTTTCTTGACATGTCAGCCACTCTGTCCATACTTTCCACTTAAAACCTATGTAGTGTCTCACTATGCAGGGCTCTCTATCTCCGTACTTCTAGGATGGTTCATCAAGGCAACGATGATTAGAATTACAGGGGTTGACACCTGATAGGGTGTTATATTAGAGGCAGGAAGGGGGATGAAGTATTTTGGCCCTCCGTTGCAAACACGCATGAAACTGCCCACTATCTTTTGACACACATGGAGGAGACATAGTCACACATTAGCACATGCACACACAATTGTGATTTGTAAGTTCTGTATTTGTCCTTCTGCTTGACATTCGCGTTTGCTTTTACTAACAAGTTTGTTTTTGTGCTAAATCTAACAGTCTGCCTGCTAATTTGAGCCATAGTCATGCAATGTTCGGTTCACGCATCTAGAGAGCATGCTGTTAAAGTGCTGACAAGGTCTGAAGTTTGGATTTTTGTGATAAGGTTAAAAGATTTTAGCAGCTACAGAGTTGGCTATGGAGTAAAGTGGCCTTGAAAGTAATAAATAACCTGTTCCATGGGTGTTTGAAATGTATTTTTACACACATTGTTGGTTTCCTTGCCAGTGGCAATGTACCGGACTGTTAAAGCATAGCGGGTAATTTTAGGCTGAGGTCAGCAAGGTTGAGGTCATGCTGGCATGTAAAGCACAGCTTACAGAAGCATTGGGACCTGTTGACCAGCTGCATGGGATGTCAGTTTCTGTGATTTCACTGCTATGTCTCCCTAAACATTCAGAGCTGATATTGAGGACTGGGGGAATCGTGATGTTTGCTTATGAAGAAAGGTTAATTGGGAGTTCTCTTCTCTGACTCTGTTCTTTTGCTTAACTCTCAGGGAATCTTCATCTCCCGAATTGCTGAAGGAGGAGCTGCTCACCGAGACGACATCCTGAACGTTGGAGACAGGGTTATATCAGTGAGTCCATCTGCACCTTTCTCTCTCTAAACTAGAAAAGGACACTTTATTAATTGTTTCTAGGTTAATGGTGCAGTACGCAATTTTTGAGAAACGTTGTTGATATTTGAAATCCATACCCAAATACACTGGCTTTAAAATTATAAATGTGTAAATCATCAAATGGTCCTAGTTATTAGATAAATTGAGCGGTGTTCATTTTATATCATGATGAATTGTATTAGATGGTCTTGTAGCAGCTTTATTTTTATCCAGTTCACTTCATGAGTTCAGTAAAAAAACAATTTAAAGGTTCCTTGTGTGTTGTATCCCATAACTTTTCTGCTTTAGACCGTGAAATGATCTAAATGTGCACTTCTCTCCTGAAAACCTTACAGCATCTATTCTCAAATGTTTGTCGAGATGTTGCTTTCTCTTCCTCTGTCCTTGCATGGGTGTGCACTAACAAACTACTCGCCTTCTTGGTGTCGGTGATGGGAGGTTTTTGGCTTGTTCTGTGGGGCCGCTGTCATGGTAACTGCATGTGTTACCATAGCAGCTATTGCTCTTTGACCTTGTGGTAAGCGCCGGTACTGAATGGTCAGTGCTGACCCCTGTTTGTCACACTGGAGGAACGTCTTAATGCTAAACACAGTACAAAATGAATATAGACTTGGCTTCCTCACAAGAAGCAGGTCAGACTTACACCGTTTTTACGCGAGAGACACGACAAAAGACATTAGAAACACATTAGAACCCATTATAATTTTACATTTTGTCCACACTGGATGCGGCGTGATGCATCAAACCCATTAAGAACAGGCAAGCTGTCATGTCGCGTCCGGTGTAGACACGGTGTTGGAATGATACACTTAGTCGCACTTATTGTTTTAAAGAAAAAAAATCACAAATTTCAGATAACAATAATTTAAACCATTAAGACTATGGTTCTTGGCAAATATGGTGAACTAAAAACAGACAACAGCACTATTAATACTATTATTAGGAATTAAAGGCATTGTTTACCCAAAAATGAAAATTCTCTCAATATTTATCCTTTTGTCATTTCTTTCTTCTGCGGAACACAAAAGAAGATATTTTGAAAAATGTTGATAATCAAACAAAAGATGTACTCACTGACTTGCATTGATTCTGTGCGCATACAATAGAAGTCATTGGGTACCGTTGTTCGATTGCCAACATTCTTCAAAATATCTTCCTTTGTGTTCTGCAATAGAACGAAAGTAATAGTTATTATAAATTTTATTTTTGGGAGAACTGTCCTTTTAAGTATCAAACCAAAACTCTTAAACTAGATAACACTGCTGGAATCTTCTGGTCAGAATACTTGGATGCACATTATATTAGGTGTGTTAGATATTGACAAGCTCTAGTAGAGTTTGTTAAAGTTTGCTTTTTCCTCTTTGCTCTTTCCTCTTTCACCTGTTGCACATCCATTTTACATTTTATTACTTCCCTTTCTAAGACATTCTAAACTTCAAGCAGGATTTACACTAAAAACCCGGGCTTAAAGTGAGAAATATGATGGTGAAGCTGAGATCACCTTTACAGACTGTTTGCCTAAAGGGCTTTGTATGTGAATAAGCTTCAAATCAGGCCTTATTGCACAGTGAAAGATTTTTATCCAATTAACAACTGGGCACTTTAACCCTGAAAAGTCTAACTAAAGCTCCACTGACATGCATCACTTTACAAGCCTGTAAGATTTGTCATTACAACCCCAGCATGGAGGCTTTCTGACTCTCCCTCACCTTTGGTGTTTGGCTGTCGCTCCAGATCAATGGTGTAGACATGAAAGAGGCCAGGCATGACCAGGCAGTAGCGCTGCTTACCGGCACCTCCCCCACCATCACCCTAGTGGTCGATCGGGAGCAGGCCAGTGCAGGGGGTGCCTCCCCTCGAACACGTCCTCATTCCCCCCCTCCTCCCGAGCCTTCTGACTCGCCTGAGCAAGAGGAGGGAGGAGACGAGCCCCTCGGAAACCATCTAAACTGCCCCATGGAAGATGAGTACCCTATTGAGGTGAGAACAGGAACAAATGTGTTTATCAGTGCAATAGATTACCAGATGCATTACTTAAATGAATGAATAACTTAAAGGTTTGGATAACTATTGAAATATATTCTCATGAAAGCTTTTTCGTTTTCAATGCCATGCTCAACAGCTAAAGTGGTGCATGGTATGAATATTGCGTATTTAGATATATAATATATATTAGGATTGTGTTTTGGCTTTGATTTGGGTAGAAGTCGCTCTGTGATTTAAATGATCGCTTCTTATGTGTGTTCTGCTAATACTAAGTTATATAGTCATCAAATTTAAATAGATGTCAACATGAATTTTCGTGTGTGTAGGTTTATTGATGATTTTGTTTGGTAACCGAACTTAAAGGGACATTTCACCCAAAATGAAAAATTCTGTCTTCATTTACTCATCCGCGTGTTGTTCCAAATCTGTATACATTTCTTTGTTCGGATTAAGATATTTGGAAGAATCCTAGTAACAAAACAATTCTTGGCATATAACTATCATTGACAATGGTGACCAAGAACCATTGACCTAAATCCCATTGGGGGACGGAGGGGACACGTCCCCCTCCATCCGAGGGTAGCCCCCCACAAAATCATATTGTGATAAAAATATTTATGTATACCTAAAATAATAGTGTAATTAGAAAAAAAAAGTTCAGAAACAGTTGAGTTCCCCCTCCTCTGCCTTTCAGTGGTTTGGCCCCTTCATCTCACCTGCGCTAGAACACACAGGTATCCAGCCAGCTCAGTTCATCAGTGGTCGTTGAACTCCAGTAAGAAGGCTGTTTTTAAACTTGTTTCCTGCCTTTACAAGAGACAAAAATATATTTAAATGGAAACGGCTTTATTAGGGGTTCACTTGTATTACAGTATGAGACTGTTCAGTTCAGTTATAATATGACTGCAAGTCTGCAGGGTAAACATATGAACCTAACGCATATTGTTGCTAAAAGTAAACAAAGACATAATTTTCATTTTTGGGTAAACTGTTCCTTTAAATTTCATAAAAATCTGTTATCTTTGTTGTCACTGATTATAATGTTTATTTATTGTTCATTCATTGTTAGAGCTATCGCAATTCTAGTGTCATACCCACTTGAACATTGATTGCATCTTCTGAATTTCCTGCCTGAACAGGAAGTAACCCTGGTCAAAGCAGGTGGTCCTCTGGGTCTGAGTATTGTGGGGGGTAGCGACCATGCCAGCCACCCCTTTGGAATCAATGAGCCGGGAGTGTTCATATCAAAGGTAAGTTATATTACTTTATAAGCAAGAAGGAAATGTCTTGAATTGTGCAGCCCTTTGTCAATTTTTGCATGTTTCTTTTGTCTTGAAGACGTGTTTTGAATGAATTTTGGTGGCTTTTTTGTTTGTCTAGGTTATTCCTAATGGATTGGCCTCTCAGAGTGGGCTGCGTGTAGGTGATCGTATCTTGGAGGTAAATTCCATTGACCTGCGACATGCAACACACCAGGAAGCCGTCAAATCCCTGCTCGCCAACAAGCAGGAGATCCGCATGCTAGTGCGCAGAGATCCCTCACCACCTGGCATGCAGGTATGCTGTAATTGGTTTCAGAGAGCAATATAATAAGAGGTTAATGGCATTTCTACATGCTCTCTAATTCAAAACTTTCCGTGTGTAATTGTGTAGGAGATTGTCATTACCAAGCAGCCTGGAGAAAAGCTGGGTATCAGCATTAGGGGCGGAGCTAAAGGCCATGCGGGTAACCCCTTTGACCCCACAGATGAAGGCATCTTCATTTCCAAGGTACACATCATTAGCTCAAGCATATGACACAAACTCCTGTTAAACTCCTGGCTTTTTTAAAGCATCATTGTGTGGTTGTAAGCGAATGTTCAGTCCATTTTAACTCTCTTATTTTTACTACAAGTCCTTAAACTGTTTTTTGTAGGTGAGCTCCAGTGGCGCAGCAGCACGAGATGGGCGTCTGGTGTTGGGCATGCGTATTCTCGAGGTTGGCAACAACAGTCTGCTGGGAATGACGCACACGGAAGCGTGAGCGTCTTGCGTCTGAAGGTGATTCCCTGGTCGTGCTTGCGTTTTTAGTCAGATTTGTGTGGTGTCATCCAAAAGAGCCCCTCCCTGCGGTTTGCATACTTGTTTGAGACAAGGGTGCTGAGGCTAGCGCCCAAGGGCAATCGCGCGACGCTTTGTAGCGTGAACGTGCTCATTGCGAAACGGGAGAGAAAACAAGAGGAAAGGAAGAGCTGGTGCTCTGGCTGTCAGGCACATTAGGGTGACATGGGTATAATTCAAGGGTGAGGGTGTTGACACTTGTGAGGGAGCTTATTATCCAGACTAGGTGAGGAAGACCAAACAGAAACACAGGTAGAGACGCGCGCACACACCGACACACACTCTCCCTAATGATGTTCCCTGAGACTTAACGTCTTTACGTGCTGGAAGAAGGAGCGTTTTGCGCTTGAAGTTGATTTAAATAGATTTTAATGAAGTTGCAAGGCAAGGTAGCCTCTGTTCATAATCAGGAGATGCCAGAGCGGCTGGGAAAGTTCTAACAAGGCCAAAGGCCGGGAAAAACACGGTTTCCTTTCTGCTCCTCACAGCCAGAGGCTATTATGATAAATATGAAATTACGAGTTACATTTTTATGCTCTTTTTAGGGCAATTAAATTCACCGGCCGTCAGGAAGATGACAAAGATAACATTAGCATTCCTTCCGCATCACGTTCATCTACATTAATTCGTAGCCATTGCGACATCTGGCCCGGGCACAGACTCAACCAAACAATGGAGGCTTATGTGGCTTCATTTGGGAAAAACGAGGACCGACGAATACTAATTAGTCACGGAATCATAAAAGCATCATATTGTTAGTACAAGCACCTCCTTCTTAATACAATGCATACTATTTGATCTATTTTCAAAACGCATTTACTGTCATTAAGAAACCCCCAAGACGCACTGGAGTATCTCTCTCTCTCTCAAACATATTTTTGTCTTTGCGCTTTTCACTCAATTAACTGACAGTGCTTTCAAAAAGGTAATAATTGTTTGTTACAGTGCATTCTGGGATGATTGGGTTGTTTGTGCTATTATTCCCACTTCACTATCATCGTACATAAAGCAACGATTTTGATAAATGGCACCGGTGTGTTAATACATTCAAGTTTTGTTTGTTTACTTGTTTTGTACCGTGGAGTTTAATGAATCTGGAAGGCATTTAAGTCTTCGCCAACCCAAGTGTATCCACTTCAAATGAGTCAAATCCTTATGACATACTTTCCTCTCTGCAAAGTTCTGAACAACTATCAGACTGTTATCTTCCATACAATGAAAGTGGATGGGGACTGGGGCAGTCAAGTACTCAAGAGGACAAAAAAGCAGGTTATAAGAATGATGTAACAGTCCATATGACTTGTGCACTATAGTTCAAGTGTTCTAAAGTCACGTGGTAGCTTTGTGTGAGAAAGAGACAAAAATGAGGTCATTGTTTACTGAAATTCATGCTTGACAGCTGTAGTCCCCATTCACTTGCATGGTAGCGAAAAGGAGATGCCGATATAAATTACTACTTCTCATGGGAATTTTTTTTCATTTGTAAGTGAATTTGCTCAAACTTTATATAAAATAAAATGTAGTTAATATTAAAATAACATTTTGGTTAATAAATTGTAAGTGGATTCATACAATCTAAAATGAACCAACACATTTAAGAAAAAAATCCTAACCCCTTATTCTGCCCGATGTTTTTTTTTTTCTTCAACTAATTCAAGATAAAACCATATGTCTTCAGTTAAGATTTCAAATAAGCTTCAGCGCAGACATCAACACGCATCTGAAGAAGATTCCTGATAACTATGCGGTTGTGGAGTAAGCAAGAACTTTATTCGTTTTAATCAGTCAGCTCTGACTGTCTGTGCAGCGATCTAAATTGAGAGATTGCCATTAAGCTTCGCTCAACGCTTCAACAACCGATTCTAATGATGATATATGGTAACCCAGCGCCGATATATCCAATACACAGGCATTGAAATTCAGCCCTCCATCTTCATTCAGCCACTGTTTGTAGAAAGGCCCGTCAGTCAAGCATTGATGGGAGCCACGGGGACTCATTATTCAGACAATTTTATGATCCTCGATCATCAGTGCATGGATGAAGCCCTCAAAGACACCCAGTAGATCCCCTTCCTGTTGTCTGGTCATTCTTAGTAGGTTTAAAACAACCCCACAGCATCATTGCATGCTCCGGCCAATATGGGACTAATGAAATCTTTTACTTAAGCTTTTTCTATTTGACAACGTCTCTCCGAGCGTGTCAGGCAAATTTTCGGAGATTGATCAGGCTGTTAAATATATCAAATGCCGCTCACCTGCATTGAGTAGAGATGATCTCTCTAATGCCGGCTTGAAGGTCTTAATAAAAGGCTGGAAGCTTGTTTGCTCTCAGGCTATTGGAATTTGAGAGAGGGCTTCTGCCTGTTGCGTACAGATGTGTTACATCAAAACGCAAAATGCTTCACAAGAGCCTCGTGCCACAGATCGCCCCGGATAAAATTAACAAGAGCCGGCTTCTCGACACCTGCAAGTTAATTTGTTATTAGTCTGCCCAGCCCGCACCAGCGGATCAATGAGGACGATTCTTTTATGATGTATTATCATCTTCTCATTTCTAGCAGCCCTGGATTTCATTTGAGAAAGCTGTCATGGAGCAAAGAACCCTCGGGCTGAGGGTTGAGTCACTGGCTTCATGAAATAGTATTTAAGTATAAAAAAAGCACAATTGCATTTACTATTTATTCTGCATTATCTAACTGTGTATGTTACAAAAAACATCTACATAATCTTTAATTTCCAATTCTCCACCTCCAAACCCCAACCTCTATTCTACATTATCTGGCCAACATTTTAATCCTGTTAATTTCCTGTTATATGTGATTAGTGGTTAATATATATATTTTTCAATGTTCTTGTCTTATACTTGATGTCTAACAAGAAACCTTGATTTGGTCGGCTTTAAAAGCACCACAGGTGTTCATAATAATCGTAATAGGTTCGCCATTAAATACAGTATCTGCTTGCTTGAATTTCTCTTATCTTATGATGGGACATTAAGGTGCTTTGAGAGCCCATATTACTACGAGTTTGCCTTTATTTGAGCAACAATGTATTTTAAAGGACAGTTCAACCAAAAATATAAATTCTGTCATGTACTTCCCCTCGAGTTGTTCCAAATGTGTATATATATTTCTTGGTTTTGATGAACACAATAAGATATTTGGAAGAACACTTGTAACCAAACAGTTCTTGGCCACCATTGACAACTACAGTAAGAGAAATGACAATGGTGGTCAAAAGTGCACCAGAACGGTTGCTTTACTAAATTTTTCTACTAAAATACTTCAAAAGAACACAGAAATTTGTAAAGAAATCCTACTTTGGTAGTCAATGGTGGCCAAGAACTGTTTGGTTACAAACATTCTTCCAAATATCTTTGTGTTCTTCAAGCAAATAAATTCAAACAGATTTGGAACAACTTGAGGGCGATTAAATGATGACAGAATTGTCATTCTTGGGTGAACTGGGCTGGGATAGCCGAAACCTTCTTAACGCTATGTCATTCTTGAGATACGAAGATTTCGGGAAGTCCAGCCCTGATCCATTAAGTCCCTGACTGGCTACCCAGCTGCATTAGATTTTGGACACCGCTTACGTGTTACGAGTTCAGTAAAAATGCATGTGCCTCTGCTTCAAACATCAGCAATTACCAAAGATTATTTTTATCACTGCATTCCGGCTTTGAAGACGCAAACGGCCATTATGAGCAGGCGGTTGTCACAGATTAGGACCGCCATGCTGGGATAAAATGGAGTTCTGCAAAAAAATTGCCACTGTAAGCCTAAATACGGCATCCGCATCGATTCGCAATCCAATTAAACAGAATACATAAGATAAGACGCACCAGGCTATCTTGAAGTTCTCACACTTGATTCTCCTGTAAGACCCCAATTAATACCCCCTACCCCCTCGTCCTCTTTAAAGCGTATCAAAGCCACCCACCCTCAGCTGCATTTCTCCCCAGAGCGGGAATATTCACTTAATTATTTAAAGGATACTTACTGGTTTATTAAATGAATGGATTTAATTGAACTGAAGATGCTTTCTCTAATGTCCTGCCTGAGGGTTCCTTTGGCCTTCAAGATCTCCACAAAGTACTGGAGAAGAGAGAGAAGGGAGAGAGAATTAAATTTTCAGACGCCACTCGTACATGACTCTTCATCTTGTTGAAAGCGCCACCTCTTGTCGCGTACCCTTGAGAAATAGACAGGACAAATCTGCGGAGAGCGTTTCGCATTTTGCAGCAACAATATCTCAATTACTTCCAAGGGCTTATGCGAGGCATGTATAGTAGCGGTGGTGGAAAACAAATAGAATATGATGTTTCTAGAGATGTTTAACTGTTAAATTGGCATGCAGAATTACAAAACAATGAGGTAGACGTGCTAGTTCACAATGTTAGAATTTCAAGTTCAAACACCAATTATTATGAGACACATAACCGCTGGGGGTGGTACACAAGCTAATAAGTGTAAGCTAACACACGTAACCAACGGAACATTCACAGAAAAGGTTAAGGGTTCTCGCCTATCTTGGAGGTAAAATAATTGGGAAAGAAAACAAAATAAAATCCTTGACCAGGTTATAAACCGAGCGTTTCGAAAGCACAGACCCCTGATGGTGTCAAAACCACTCGATACACAAAGCCTGCGGTGCTGAAACTCAAAACAAAGCTTTCAAAAATAATTGGATTTTACATTTTTGTTATTAATAACGATGAGGACCTCATACAGTAATGTGTTTCTGAGCATGCGTTCTGTTTCGAACGACTGCATCGGGCACCTATACTATAAGTCCATAAGTGTATTGCGCAAAACAGAAACTATCAATACAGCCCATGGGTGACTATATGATGTTGGCTTGTAGTAGGTCTGTGGACTGGAGGCTGACCGTGACAACTAGATCCAGCTGTTCGCAGTACTTCTGTTCGCTCTGGACCAGCTCGCGTGCCACCCGGTTCCTCTTTCTCTCCCAGCGGTCGCGCTGATCCTGAATGCTGTGGGCTCCCATGGGAGTCCTCGGACCTGGAGAAAAACTCATGACTGTCCGGCTGCAGGTGTTGATCCCAGATCAGTGCTACAAAAGAGTGTATAATACAAATAAATGTATGAAAAGCAATTTAAATGCAAAGTAAGTACATTTGAGGATGAAATGACAGCTTTTCAATAATAATTGTATTTAAAGTCTCAAATGAATTTAGCCATATGGGTTTATAGAGTCTGAGCATTCATCAATAATAAATCACTGAAAACGGTTTTAAAGAACTCAAAAATTAAATGAATGACAGGAAGATTTGAGTTAATAATGACCATGTCGGTTTATTGCATACAGAAAAGTTTTTAGACGGGTTAATAAGAAGACTAACCAAGTACCTTGTAGTAGAGTAGGCGGGGCGAGACCGTGGTTCAAGGCCGGTAAGTAATTGTTAATTAGCGCCAGTGGTTTGCGCACCGGCCTCGCATCACGTAGGAGATTGGGAGCATATAAAAGGAACGAGCGACTGGACCGTCGAGGAGAGAGGACCGGGCCCGAACATGTTTGTGTATGTATTTATGTTTTACTGTTGTTATTCGCCAGCGGTCGTCCGTGAGGGGCCGCCGGCTGTTATATTAATTTATTAAATGTCTTCCGGTTCCAGACTCCTTCCTTCCATACTTGAATCTTTCTACATACCTCAATTCCAAAACAGACATAATAATACATAATCAAAGTATATCTTGTCTCCATGTCACCCAATAGCACAGAGATCACTAATGCCCACCTTATTAAAAGTTACGTATTAAACAAAATAGGAGAAAGATTAAAAATCTTGCACACTTCTATTCCTATTTGGCCAACTTCAATATAACAATGTAGGTGTTGAAAATCTGTATCTTGACATTTGTAAATTACAATCAATACAGTAAACTAAGCAAATACCATTAAGTGCTCACCAGACAACCAGCGATCCTGTCCCCAATGAATTGCTAATGACAAACAAACAACATATGCAGAGGGTAAGCCACCAATTAAGAAAAGCCAACCCTACACACAACCTCGACAACACAAACCAACACACGCTCCATGTGATCTATGACTTACTATGCGCTCTCTCTCACCCTGTTTCCAAGTAAGGTCTCTCCATCACGGCTCCCTCACCCCAGCCTGCGGTGTTGTCCCTCGACTCCAGGGTGTCCTCTCTACACTGCCTCATTAGCGTCAGCTCTAATGGAGCGTCAAGGCCACAGAGTTGGACGAGACCAACACTTTAACAGCAATTAACCCTTGTTCTTTCCCCGGGGAGGCTGGCGTCAGCCCTTCTGTAACACACTGTAAACAAGCCCGCTCTATCAACCCAAAGGACAGAGAGGGGGCACTATCTGGTGGCATAAGAAGGCCGCCATGAGAGGATCAGGGAAGAGTGAAAAATACATTAGCAGTGGTGTCACCTCCCCCCGTTTGCGCAAAAACACCATAAAAATGCAGCAAAAGTGACATGCACACCCTGACGTTACACGGACAGTGTGCAGCCTCTGCTAAGTGTTGTGTGTGAAGCTGGGGTCCACTTTTTCCAGCAACTTACTGTAAATTGCATCACTCTCGACACTCAAATAAGCAGTCAATTTCGTGAAATATTGCAGCATTTTATGCCCAGTGAAGCCAATTAAAAGCCAGCCAAGGAAGACTTGGGGTCAGGAGTATCTAGTTAAAAAGACTAAATATGTAGCAACCGGCAGGGTTTGTTTGCATAACTCAGTCCTCGATTTTGTAGAAAATAAACGTGCATGCGTTTGGAAACAAACACAAAGGCTTTTTCTAAACAAACACACTTAAGCTTTTCAAATAATATATAAACAACAAGTGTAAATAAAACAGTGCAACATCATTGCAGGTGCAGGGTTTGACTGGATCAGGGCCAACCCTTCCCACTCAAATGATGGTTGTGGCAAATAATGGAAACCGATTTTTGCTGTAAATGTTAATTGTAACAAAGTTAAACTTTGACATGCCTGCCATACAATAAAAAAAACTATAACCTCAAACCATATAATGATTTATATGTATGCATTTTGGCTCTTTAATACGTTAGATTTACAGCATAGGTCAAATCAACATGAAGCTTGGATAAAAGACCTAGAAAACCACACGATTACCTTAACCGCGGTTTCTACGGTTTACCCTGGTATTTGTAGTAAAATCATAGTAAACACTATTTCCACGGTCAGACTAATATAACCATCAGGGCTAACGACTAAACACTTCGATCATAGACACAAACCCGTCTTAAGATCTTTATCACATAGGAGTTAATCATGAAGAAAAGTTTACATGTGTGCGTCAGTTCTTTCCTGCGTGTTACGTTTTGAAACAACTGCTAACCGATCTGATTTCAGAGCAAATATACTGTTGATGATAACTCGATTGAAACTTAACAGTGTTTCTAAAAAGAAAAAATGAAATATGTATTTATTGTCATACCTGATGATGATCGTCTTTTTCAAATTAAATACAGGCGCTCTTTCTTGTGCTCTCCAA
>SOYY01000115.1:0-38454 GCA_008369825.1 Triplophysa tibetana
CTAGGTATTACCAACTGACAGGATGCCTGAGAGCGTAATGTACGTTGAGGTCTGTAAACAGTTAGAAGTTCATTCAAATACTGCGGCGCTAGACCATGTAGGGCTTTTATAGGTAATAAGCAGATCTCTAAGTTAATGCATGCTTTATAGGTAACCAGTGCAGGTGACAGAACCGGGGTTATATGCTCAATACTTTTTTGTACGTGTAAGAACTCGAGCTGCCGCGTTTTGAACAAGTTGCGTTTTTGTAATAGGCCCAGCAGGGCTACCACCTAAAAGTGCATTACGTAATCAAGTCTGGATGTCATGAATGCATGAATTAATTTCTCTGCATCTGACAGTGACAGCATATGACGTAGTTTAGATATTTCTTAAGATGGAAAAATGCCATTTTACAGGTTTGGCGACATGGCCTTCAAATGACAGAGTACTATCGAATACAACGCCAAGATTTTAGCTGATACGAGGATTTTATGGAGCATCCGTCAATCGTTAAGCAGTATCTTGGTTGTTACGTATAGCGGTTTTCGGTCCAGTAAGTAACACTTCTCTTCTGTTTTGTCCGAGTTTAGTAGTAAAATATTGTTACTCATCCACATTTTTAAGTCAACTATGCAATCCTTATATTCGATGAAACTGCTGGGTTTCATGAGGCTTTCGAGGAATATAAAGTTGAGTATCATCAGCATAACAGTGAAAGCTAATTCCGTGTCGCTTTATTATATCTCCTAGAGGTAGCATGTATAATGCGAAGAGCAGAGGCCCCAAAACTGAGGCCTGTGGCACCGTACTGGACTTGTGATTTGCGGGACACCTGTTTATTGCTTATTGCTACAAATTGAAACGGTCAGATAAATAAGACTTAACCATTTCAATGCTATGCCGTTAATGCCGACGTAATTTTCGAGTCTACGTAGAAGTATGCTGTGGTCAATGGTGTCAAAGCCAGCACTGAGGTCTAGCAGCACCAATAACGAAATACAAGCCACGGTCAGACGCTAAAAGCAGATCATTGTAATTCTGATCAAAGCAGTCTCTGTACTGTGACATGCTCGAAATCCAGACTGGAATTCATCATTAATGTCATTCCTTTGGAGGAAGGAGCATAGTTGAGTTGAAACTACTTTTTCCAGAACTTTAGATATAAATGGTAAATTCGATATAGGCCTGTAATTCCTAGTTCTTTAGGGTCGAGTTTTTTTTTTTTTAAAAGAGGCCTTATAACAGCCACCTTAAATGCTTTAGGCACATGTCCTATGTCAGAGATGAGTTTATAATACTAAGAAGAGGATCTATAATTTTCTGGGAGCATTTCTTTCAGTAGTTTTGTAGGTATAGGTCTAGCATGCATGTTGTTGATTTAGATGATCTAATGATTTAGACAGTTCATCGTGATTGTTATAATTTTTTCAGTTATATCTTGGATTTTACTAGTGAAGTAGTTCATAAATTCATCACTGTTATGCTGATAATCAGAATCTGACGTCGCTGACGACTTATTTTTTGTTAATTTAGCCACGGTGTTAAATAAAAACCTAGGGTTGTGATGGTTTCCTCTATTAGAGATGAAAAGTAGGCGGATCTAGACGTTTTTTTTTATTAGACTAGCTTGACTGTCCATCCTAGTTTCAGGACTCACATGAATGCAAGAATAAAGACGGAGTTGTTTTAATATTATTGTTCATATCCTGTATATGACTCATTTATTTATATGTGTTTTTCTGTGAAACACAAAATGAGATATTTTGAGAAAAGGAGGAAAAGTGGATGTAGATTTGCATCAAGTCGTGTTGCTTCTTATTTGTCAATTCAACTAAATACTTTCCATAGCTAAAATGTTCGCATACATTTTTTTTATTACATTTCTTGTAAATCAAACCATTTTATTTACACTTATTTAGAAATATATTGTAAAAAATGCAAAGAAAAACAAACCTTTCAACCAAATCCACTTCACGAGTTCACCCTCACATTTAAACAGCTCCGTTATAGGAATAGATTGGTAAGCATGGGTATGCATGTTATGCGTATTGGCGTGTTGTGCAGGGAGTGGGCTCTGAGCTCACCGGATCTATCCGAACCCGGAGCACTCTACCCTGGTCAGGGCAAGTGCGCCGGGCTCTGAACCGGCTCAAGCCCAGAACACACCCCCCCCCGAGGGTCCAGCTGGACTGAGGAAAGTAAGAGGGCCGGGGTGGAGGAGGGATGTTTATCTGGCGAGAAGCATCAGGTAAGACTGCTTGTCTATTTATAGTAGAGCTTGCTTGAGCTGATAGGGTAGGTGCTGTGATTGCTAATGATGTACCAGCCGAGATGGTTGTGCAGAGATTGCATGCTCGGCTGATAGTTATTGCTGGTGATGGAACGGCGTGCTGATTATATTCTTAGGTTCCTCCCGAACTTTGTTAATAAAACATCATTTCACGAGTTCACCCTCACAGATAAACAGCTCCGTTATAGGGATAGATTGGTAAAGCATGGGTATAGATGTTATGCGTATTGGCGTGTTGTGCAGGGAGTGGGCTCCGAGCTCACCGGATCTATCCGAACCCGGAGCACTCTACCCTGGTCAGGGCAAGTGCGCCGGGCTCGGAACCGGCTCAAGCCCAGAACACACCCTCCAAATGCTGATAAAACTGAACATCCGCCGAAGTACGCATACATCCCCCCAAAAACCATGCTTGGCGTTACAGAGGTGCAATCCGGAAGCAGGTAACTACGAGAGGATGGGGGCCCCGCTGGGGCGGTTACTGCTGTGATGCATGCATCATGATGATTGGTGTCTGCTGCTGCAGAACACTTGTTGGAAGCTCATGCCACTGCGGGGCTGTTGCTGCTATGCTGCAGGCTTCATGTCGTTTGGTGTCTGCTGCTGCAGTGCACTAGCTGAAAGCACGGAGCGCTGCTATACTGGCTCTGTGATGAGTGATGTCTGCTGATTCAGATTACTAGATGGAATTTCTTGCCACTGGGGGGCATTCGCTGCTGCGGTACTGGCTTCATGATGGGTGGAGTCTCTGCTACGGAGCACTAGTGGGAATCTCGAGCCCCTTCGGGGGCGGTCGCTGCTGTGCTACTGACTTCATGGCTAGGAGGTGTCTGCAATGCGAAGGATGATTTGGAGCGTGGGCCCCTTTTTCTTCATGACGAGATGTGACTGCGCTGCAGGTCACGAGTTGGACGCTCGGGCCCCTGCGGGGGCGGTCGCTGCTGCGATACTGCCTTCATGTTGAGAGGTGCCTGCGCTGCAGAGCACGATTTGGAAGGATGGGCCCCTGCGGGGTGGTCGCTGCTGCGGTGTTGGCTTTATGACGAGATGTAATTGCGCTGCAGAACTCGAGTTGGAAGCTCGGGCCCCTGCGGGGCGGTCGCTGTTACGATACTGGCTTCATGGTGAGAGGTGTCTGCGCTGCAGAGCACGGGTTGGAAGCTCGGGCCCCTGCGGGGCGATCGCTGCTGCGATACCGGCTTCATGACGAGTTGTGACTGCGTTGCAGATCACGAGTTGGAAGCTCGGGCCCCTGCGGGGGCGGTCGCTGCTGGGATACTGGCTTCATGATAAGATGTGACTGCGCTGAAGATCACTAGTTGGAAGCTCGGGCCCCTGCGGGGGCGGTCGCTGCTGCGATACTGGCTTCATGATGAGATGTGACTGCGCTGCAGATCACGAGTTGGAAGCTCGGGCCCTTGTGGGGCGGTCGCGCTGCGATACTGGCTTCATGACGAGATGTGACTGCGCTGCAGATCACGGGTTGGAAGCTCGGGCCCCTGCGGGGCGATCGCTGCTGCGATACTGGCTTCATGACGAGATGTGACTGCGCTGCAGATCACGAGTTGGAAGCTCGGGCCGCTGCGGGGGCGGTCGCTGCTAGGATACTGGCTTCATGACGAGATGTGACTGCGCTGCAGATCACGAGTTGGAAGCTCGGGCCGCTGCGGGGGCGGTCGCTGCTAGGATACTGGCTTCATGATGAGATGTGACTGCGCTGCAGATCACTAGTGGGAAGCTCGGGCCCCTGCGGGGGCGGTCGCTGCTGCGATACTGGCTTCATGATGAGATGTGACTGCGCTGCAGATCCCGAGTTGGAAGCTCGGGCCCTTGCGGGGCGGTTGCTGCTGAGATACTGGCTTCCTGGAGATTGGTGTCTGTTGTAGCGTGGCTATAGTTGAAAGTACAGGCCTCTGAGGGGACGGTCGCTGCGATGAGGCTATCTTCGAGATGAGACCAACGTTGTGATATGGAGGAGCTGGTTGCCTCGTGAGATATTCGTGTGGCGGTGCTGACGTCCGAAATGAATACGGGCTCAGCAGCGCTTCCGATGGTTACGACCTTCTTGGGAGTCTTGTGTCAACGTGGCCGATGTTGCACTGACAGCCACGACTGTCTGGCGATATGGGAAAGGAGGGTTCGATGGGCTTGCCTGATGAGCGACAAGTCCGTCCGAATGTAGGGTCTATCAGTTTGTGGAAGAACTGGAGTCCGATTAGGTAACCTCTGATGGAGCTGGCCTGAAGGCTTTTGGCATTGTTGAGAAATGAGATGAAGGAGATGATGGTGAGGAGTGAAAAATCCTGGAAGGAAATGCTGAAAGCCCTGTGAAATTATTTGAAGCTTCTCCACGCCGTAAGGTATGATTGCAGGGTCCTGGGGGAAACTGCCTGAGTAATGGAATTGAGAGAGGCATCGAGAAGGTTGTGCAGTGGGTGATTCACTGAAAGATCAACTCCGAATGAGGTGGTACAGGAGTAGACATGGGGCCAAGATCTGCGCTCTGACTCCGCTGGAGACTTGTGGAGGTATCGCGAGACCATGAATTTGGGGTGAAATAGATCGAGTGACTGCATGGAACAACAGAAATAAGTAATTCCCCTAAGATGATTGTAACTCTTGGCAGAAAATTTGCTTTCCGTTGAAACAATCACATTGGCTTGGCGTATCGTATGATCAGGTCGAAATGCTTCTATCTTGTAAACACTCCAGTCCCGGTAGTGGGGAGCTTGCACTAGCAGCGCTGGCATATCAAGCGCGCATGTCTTGAGCAGCGAGCTAACGTGCCGGCGGCTCCTATATTTGGAATAAAGAAGCGACGAGCGCTATGTAAACCAGAGGAGATACATAATCACGTCCCGCAGCTGCGGGGGAAGATGTATGTAGTAAGAGATGCTTAACGGATCGGGCCTGTGGCGGGGCTGCAACGATTTAGAGATCCGTAAGATCCATCGAATACATAGTGTCCTTCCTGTGTTGATGAAATCCTTTAGAGTTATGGGGTTCCATTAGTGCCAAAAAATGTGTCAACTGTTTTGAGCTTTGTACTATACAATTGTCTTTGTCTACGCTCAATCTTGTTCGGGTAAATCAGTACGTCTTGACATTCATGCTGTCTGCTGATGTCGTCGTAATATGTCGTCCTTCCATTAGTGCCAAAAATGTGTCAACTGTTTTGAGCTTTGTACTATACAATTGTCTTTGTCTACGCTCATTGCCGTCTTGTTCGGGTAAATCAGTACGTCTTGACATTCATGCTGTCTGCTGATGTCGTCGTAATATGTCGTCCTTCCGTCTTTTCACAGTGTATCCTTTATTCTGTAAGCTTTACTGTCGTCTTTGCTTTCGTCCGTTGTGTCGTCTTTGCTGTCGTCCGTTATGTCGTCTTTGCTGTCGTCTTGATCTCTCGTCCTTGCTGTCGTCTTTGCTTTCGTCCGTTATGTCGTCTTTGCTGTCGTCCGTTATGTCGTCTTTGCTGTCGTCCGTTATGTCGTCTTTGCTGTCGTCCGTTATGTCGTCTTTGCTGTCGTCCGTTATGTCGTCTTTGCTGTCGTCCGTTATGTCGTCTTTGCTGTTGTCTTGATCTCTCGTCCGTTATGTCGTCTTTGCTGTCGTCTTGATCTCTCGTCCGTTATGTCGTCTTTGCTGTCGTCTTGATCTCTCGTCCGTTATGTCGTCTTTGCTGTCGTCTTGATCTCTCGTCCGTTATGTCGTCTTGATCTCTCCTCCGTTATGTCGTCTTTGCTGTCGTCTTGATCTCTCGTCCGTTATGTCGTCAGCGCTGTTACATAGTATGTTAATGATAAGTTAACTTAAAGAGTGATACTTTGGGAATATAATTTTTTTACTTAGTATATTTTAGTTGTAATATTATATAGTTGTAGTAAAGTACAATTTAAAGTGTATTTAGTGCACTTTTGTGTGCTAAAGTGGAACAACTTCAAGTATATTAAAATTGTACTAAGTTAATGTTTACAAGCTTATAGCTGGATTGTGGTAATAAAATTATAGACTAAATAATTTTTATCCTCTTAAATAAAAGTGTTCTAATACAAAAATCAGTTAAAACAGACTCAATTGAAAATAGTTATAAATATATTTAATATACGTTTAATTGACCGCATGAAGCATTCATAATGGTATACACCAGAACAATACTTGACAACGAAATAAATACATAAAAACAAAAAATCTGGCTTTTGTGGAAAACATTTATTGTATTATTGCACATGCATGACATAGAGCTTCATTGCCTGCTTTATTCTCTGTTAGTCACTTATAAAAGCGCCTGGTAAATGATTAAATGTGTCCAACTCAGCCCTGGAGGGTCACAGTCCTGCAGAGTGAAGCTGTAACCCGAATCTAACTCACCTTATTCTGCGTTCCATACAATTCAGAAGTAACGTTTGAATTTAGTATTATAAAAAAAAGTTTTCATTATTTCTGTATATTTGACTTATGTCCAACAGTAAATGTATGTTGTTGAGATTCATCTTTTTACATTGAGGACGATCATACACAAATATTACAATCGAAAGAAACATTCAGTGATGTTCAAGAAGTCAACGCCATTCATTTAAAGTCAGGTGGGTGTAAACCTCTGAAAATATTTTTTGATGTACATATTATTTATAAATCTTATTTTTCATGTAGTAATATATTTCTTTTATTATTCTTCGGTGTGAACTTTGCGTTAACATTTCTTTTGCAATATAAGTTGTTAAGGGCAGGAAAGAGTTAAAAATAAATCTTTACTTTCAAAATACCTCTTATTTTTCCCAAATGTTCTGCGTTTTCCAGGTTCTGCAAAGGTGAAGTAAACTTTTGACTTGATTTGAATATATGATATTACATTTTTAAACTATAACTATTTTTGTTCAGCCGAGTTGTGAGTATATGCTGAGGTCTGTCTAATGGTAGCAGAAAGAAGAGTTCATCACTAAGGTGACTGGAGTCACTGAAGACCCTCTGAGCGTTCCTCACACCCATCCTTCTGTAGATGCCCTGGAGGGAGAGAAGCTCAGCTTCAACAATGTGATGCATGTTTGTAGCAACCTCTGCAGAGCTTTGCGTTTGGGTGGAAATGTTTTTGTAAACAGTTAACAGTCAAAGATCAGGGGTAGAAAAGGCTGAAGATTGCAGAGCTTATTCCATACTTCATCAGTTATCTCTAAAATAAAGAGAGGAGTCATTGCTGGGCCTTTTTCACCCTCATCCATGTTCGTTTTTTGTAAACCTCAGGGAATCTGAAGTGACTGACTCCGTCCACTGTCATGGAGTTGGTGGTGGTGTGTCCCCTGAAGACCACCACTGCTGTCTCGTCTTCAGTCATCTTCTCTTTGAGGATGAGATGATTCTCCTTGCACCGGTGTGTCAGGGTATTTGTAGCACCCTCACCGTCTGATGAGGGGAAATAAACTGTTACAAAAAAATCACAGGAGTCAGAGCTGCTGTGTCTTCTGATGCTGTGTATTGACTTGAGCACCGCGCCCCTCCCCCTCATAGGTGAACGCTCAAAGAGAAAGTCAAATGTAATCAAAACAGATCAACTGATCGAAGACATTTCGTGATTAACATAAAATATGTAATATTACACACTAATGTAAGGTCCAAATAAAATACATACAAAATAATAGTAACTTAAATATAAACTCGTTTGCATTGTTTATTATAACCTCCACATATTCACCGCTTACAGTTTCAGTGATCTGATCAGTTCACTCATTTTTCTGATGTCAAGACAATTCAGGTTTCAGATGTCTTTCCCAACCTGTCAGGCTTAGTTCAGCCTGACAGCAGTCTGAAATAGGCACACAAGAGGTTCGGTTAAGAAGTGTACATGTACATTTATTTAAAATTGTCAATTTCTTTTACTTACTATACAGTTTATTGTGTATTGGTGAAAACACAACTCAGCAGATATATTTATCTTAACTATACTTGAGTAGAATATCATATTATGCATTAAGAGTTTTCATTAAAACTTCTCACCATGGGTTGTAAGTCGTCCTTAAGAAAGTTTCTTGAGTTCCTGAGAAAAGACTAAAGAGTTACTAATATTGAAAGCTTTGGAGTAAGGCAAATACTGTATACATATACTGTATGCCTACCGATATGAAACTTACTGTGTGAATTGCTAACTTAGCACAATAACACTTTTTAAATACTTGTGACAAACATTCAATGCAAATATATATATACGCACGCACGCACGCACGCACGCACGCACGCACGCACGCACGCACGCACGCACGCACGCACGCACGCACGCACGCACGCACGCACGCACGCACGCACGCACGCACGCACGCACGCACGCACGCACGCACGCACGCACGCACGCACGCACGCACGCACGCACGCACGCACGCACGCACGCACGCACGCACGCACGCACGCACACACACACACACACACACACACACACACACACACACACACACACACACATACTGGTACGGGGGGTTTATGAAGACTTTTTTCTCAAACAAGTTCCATACTAGTTTATGAGGACCCATCTTTCACTTTGTCATAAAGCCTAATAAGATGTATTAAACTAATCCTAATGTCATGGGGTAAAAATCTGACTACTCAGAATTAAATTCTAGTGAAACAGTCTGGAATTATGAATACCTGACATTCTAAAGCACTGTGAGGACATGGCAGGAGGGGGCGTTTCCTTACTCAATTATGACTTATGAGGACTTCCTCAAATGGTTTAGCCAGATATCAACTATAAGCACACAGATCATTAAACATGACAATCATACACAATTTCCCCTCAAAAGTACTGAATTACTGAACTTAGTTTTTAGATCAGCATATAGAAAAATATACTTTATCAGCAAATGTTTGAACTGTCTTGATCCTGCTTGACATTACAGAAGACAACCTTGAGCTTGCGATGTGAGCTATAGCAAGTGAGTCAAGGGCATTATTCATGCATTTTTTTAAGAATGAGGAATAAATATTTAAATGACCAGTTAAAGATCATAGTTTTATTTCAAATAAGGTACCAAAAAGTTTTTTGTTCAAACTATTTTAGACCAAAAGGTAAAAGAAGAATATAACAAATAAATTTGTGAGTCTGCCATTGACCTTAATTTGTGAATTTATTGGGTCAAAAAATAACGAAAGACATTAAGGAACAAAACCTTAATAAGAGAACATTTATTTAATTTTAACAGAAAACTTTGCTTCCTCACAAAATCAATCTAAGAACATAATTAACATACCAGGACATAATGGACAGGACATCTCTAACATACGCACACATACACCTAATCAAACCTGAACAGTGAGGACAATCTGGATCTATCAGGACATCATTCACATACACACACACCTAATCAAACCTGAATAGTGAGGACAATCTGGATCTATCAGCACATCATTCACATACACACACACACACGTAATCAAACCTGAATAGTGAGGACAATCTGGATCTATCAGGACATCATTCACATACACACACACACACCTAATCAAACCTGAATAGTGAGGACAATCTGGATCTATCAGCACATCATTCACATACACACACACACACCTTATCAAACCTGAATAGTGAGGACAATCTGGATCTATCAGCACATCATTCACATACACACACATACCTAATCAAACCTGAATAGTGAGGACAATCTGAATCTATCAGGACATCATTCACATACACACACACACCTTATCAAACCTGAATAGTGAGGACAATCTGGATCTATCAGGACATCATTCACATACACACACACACCTTATCAAACCTGAATAGTGAGGACAATCTGGATCTATCAGGACATCATTCACATACACACACACACCTTATCAAACCTGAATAGTGAAGACAATCCGGATTCATCGGAACATCAAGCACATACACACTAACACAAAAAAATGTGTACATGTCCATAAATGTCTTACTTAACATATAACCATATGTTTTGAACAAAAACAGGGTCATCCACTCAAATCTTGAACAAAAGCTACAGACCTTAATGGAATGGCACTGATCTTTCTAAGAACATTTCTTTTTAAACATCAAACCTCGATTCCTCACGAAATCCCTTATATTTTGCACAGTTCTTTCTCCTAGGACAGGGTCTTCTGCATTCTTGCACTGCTCACATTCTGTCTTTGTGGCGAGGTGTCCCTTTAAAATATGTGCTTTGAAATGTTTCATTACGGCATTCACTTCCATTTGGCTCCATGGCCTTTTAACAACTCTCCTTGATTTGGGCTCTGCAATAAAAGAAACAACAAAATGTGATCTCTTGGAATGTCATTTAAAGGGGTTCAATTATGCCCTTCAAACGTTTTAGTTTCTGGTGTACTTTATTACTCCAAAATAATTTTTTCGCATACTTTACAGTAACTCTTTACAGTAAGATTGTATTTGTTAACATTGGTAAATGTATTGGCTAAGATTAATGAGCAATATAGTTTTTCAGCATTTAATAATCTTTGTTAACATCAATGCATTTGAAAACAGTTGATTGTGCATTATCTAATTAATCTTATAAGAATTCATATACCTGTGGAGCTCACAGCCACATCTGGGGGCATTTTTCCTTTTCCTATGAAAAAAAGCAACAATATATTTCATGTTTCAATGTGAAATCAGTTTCTGACCATCTTAAATCTGAATATATGTATATATAAATAAAAATATATACATAAGCATACCATTGGAATTTTCAGCCTCATCCTGGGTCAACTTCATCCTTCTTTTGTTTCCTACATAAAAGAAACCAAAATGATGAGTCAAACATGACAACCCAAATACTTTGTTTCTGGTAATAAGAAACATGTCCCCCTATGGAAAATCTGAATGAGGGTCACACAGAATCAACCATGACACAACTACACTTCCTCTACCTACTGTAAAATCAGTTTCTGACCATCTTAAATCTGAATATAAATAAATAAATATACATAAGCATACCATTGGAACTTCCAGCCTCATCCTGGGTCAACTTTACCCTTTTTTTGTTTCCTATATTAAAAACAAAACAAAATGATGAGTCAAACATGACAACCCCAAATACTTTGTTTCTGGTAATAAGAAACATGTCCCCCTATGGAAAATCTGAATGAGGGTCACACAGAATCAACCATGACACAACTACACTTCCTCTACCTACTGTAAAATCAGTTTATGACCATCT
Source organism: Triplophysa tibetana (assembly GCA_008369825.1). Taxonomy (NCBI): domain Eukaryota; kingdom Metazoa; phylum Chordata; class Actinopteri; order Cypriniformes; family Nemacheilidae; genus Triplophysa; species Triplophysa tibetana. The sequence continues at coordinate 11,434 of SOYY01000115.1, forward strand.
TAAATCTGAATATATATATATAAATAAATAAATGAATATACATTAAGCATACCATTGGAACTTTCTGCCTCATCCTGGGTCAATTCCATCCTTCTTTTGTTTCCTATATTAAAAAAATGAAATGAAGAGTCAAACCCAAACCCAAATACTTTCCAATTTAATGAGGGTCACACATGATCAACAATGACATAATTACACTATTAAACATTTCTGGCTCAAGCAGCCAGTAACAGTCAATTGACTACTAGCTTCAGTGTTTCTCTTGCCGTAGTGAAAATCCCAGATTGGTACCATACAAATAAAACTGATGTGAATATAATACATACCCCTTGGTCCATGGACAGAATCCGACAATTCATCATCTTCATCACTTAATTCTTCATCATCCAATTCCAGATCAATTTCATCTATAGAAAGGTATATTTGACAAACACATGCATTAGGTTAAAAAAGATATATACAGTATATCCCAAACCATCACTATTTAAGGAAATAGGGTGTAATCTTAATGAAACCTTCCTTTTCCATCTTTAAAAATATTTTCTATTAGTTACTTTTTAAGAATATAAGACAGCTTCAATGTTTTTGTACCACTAAAGAACATACTGAAGCTATTATGCTAAGAGCATCTTCATGGTCACCAGCTTGAAGCTGATTGCTAAACATCACAATGAGGAAGAGGAAAAGGAAAGAAAGAACAACTATTACACAAATTCTCTCTTTCAAGAATGACTGATACCATCAATTTTTTCACAGGTACAAGACACTGATGCATTCTTCTGAGTTAATCTTTTTAAGGACCTATTATAATATCTTGTTGTTGCCTGTTATCTTTGTCTCTTGTTAAATAGTTTTTACACTTGTCTTACCTTAATTTAAATTTGAATTGAAGTTTACATATTCTTCACCCAAACCTCCCTTGCTTAAATGTTTTTGCTAAAGTCACAATATTCCTTTGAAGTACTTTGTACCTGATTAGTATCAATATATAAAAGTATTCACGTACCTTCAATCTCTATTTCATCTAGAGATTTTCCTTTGAAGCTAGCGAGAGTTCCTTTTTCCATTGCCAGCAGGAGCTTTGAGATTTTAGCAATTTCTATAGTTGCATCTGGCAACCGATAGTAGTCTCTATGGACCCGAATGTCATGCCCCAAAAAATTGGCTAATTGATCCAGCTCATTATCCTTCAGATTCAGAACCTGTGACATTGTGGCTACCTGCTTACGAAGCTGTGTAGACCTAAGATATTCCGGGTTCTGTGCACCACAATGATTGGCAAAAAGTCTGATGCAGTCCTGTCCCCTGAAGAAGCTGGTCGCTGAACACTTCGGTCTTCCAAATAGAAAGGGGTTGTCCCTGTCCACATCACATGAGTCTCTCTTGTCCACAATAAGCTGTATTGCTTTGACAACTTCGGGGTTTAACAAAACAGCAACTTTTCTCCCTCTCTTGCCCATTATTTCTACTCTGCTGAAATGCTTTGACATTTTTTGCTCAAATGGAGAGAGGCTGAGAGCTATATCCTCATGGAGCTCAGTTTGGTCTCTTTTCATAAAACACTCAACAGTCATTTTTGAGACCTCTCCTGCTCGACGTCTGTTAAAGATGATCACTTGTGCAAGTGTCACTTTGGCGAGTTCTGCATATGTTTGTGGAGATTCATTCGTTTTCAGGCTTTCAAAAGCATCGGCACATTTCTTCTCTAGGTACTCATTAAGAAGCTGCACGTCTTGTGTAAATGGAAGAGTAGAAGGTTTGTTGAACTTTGATTTGCTCAAAGTAGCAAGAGCGGCATGAGAGACATGTTCTGCCCATTCACTTGAGCACAGTCTTTTGAATCGCTCTGCTGCTTTTGTCAAAGCATCATCCTCTGCTGCGATGGCCCTGCAGAGAATAATGTCACCGATCTTGTTAAGTGAATGTCCTAACTTTAGCGCAAGACTTGGCGTCTTATACGAGTGACTCTTTTCATCATAACCAGCGACATCTTTCACAGCATCAATGACTTTGTAGAAATTGCTTGGTTTCACAGCATCTTCAAAGCTAAATATGGAGAACTTTCTTCTCAAGCTGAGCAACAGTCTGCCCATTTCCCGCACTTTCTGCCGAATGTATTCAGATTTTGTTGTATCGCTACCATGTTTGTTGTAAAGAGACTGACTCAGTTGCAGTATGAGAAAATCATTTCGAACTATAGATGAAATGTCATCATTCTTCATATTTCCTAAAAGCTTCCACACTTCAGGAGATATTGCCTGGGAGAATGATGACTCTGCAATATCAGCCAAAATTAAGACTTTGGCTCTACCAGTTGCTTCAGACTCAGAAACCTTCTTCGACGGGCATCTCCGTGTATGTCGCCAGAGCTCTTTGCGTACAAACAAGCCTTTGCAGTATACACAGTGAACATATTTTTTGGAACTTAGTTCAATCTCTGATCTCGCTGGCCGCCTTTTGACTTTCAGTGGCCCACTCTTATTCTCCATAACCTCTCGATTATGTTCGTAGTTGCCTCTGTTTCGGAGCTTCTCAAGTAACCGTTTCCTGTCCTTGGAGTGTTTAGGGAGCGAAAATGCAGCAGCGATTTCTGTTTCAGTGTCTTGATGCTTTTGAAAGTGACGGGCAATTTTAGACTGAGGTTTCTTACACACATAACAGTAATTCTTGTGGGTAGAAATAGTGTCTTTGGGGTTTGACACATTGTCAATTGATGACCGTTCATCAGAAGATACTGTTGGTGTACTCTTAGGACTCTGAAGCATCACAATATTTTTATCACATGTGATATCCTTAGCAGAACTAATCATCTCTTGCTCAGTGGATGAACAGTAAGTGGGTTTTGGCACATTCTTTGCGACCTTTGAAGACTTTACAACAGCTGGTGTGGTTTTAAAATATGGTGGACTTTCGCCACTATCACTATTTTGTCTAGAATCTGGAATGAAGTCATCAGAGGATTGAGGAGCATATTCTTCATCAGAGCTGATGTCTTCAGAACAGGACAATTCGACATTGAGCTAAAAAGACAGATGATTATAACAATGAGAAGAACAATAATTATAACTTACACATTTTTTTTTAAAAATTATTTTGCACACTTTTTGTTGACGCTATGGGGAAGCACTTCTGTGCCCAGTGTGTGAGAATGTTTGAAATCATCTATTTATTTTCAATATCAAACTCTTGACAAAGCATTGTGCCCACCGAGCCTGCCTTAAAGATCATCAGATAATGCTGTCTATAGAAAGGTAATGCAGGCATGCCTGAAGTTTGGCAATGACAAGCAGCATCTCATTTCCCTTCCTAGGGAACCAGGTTACATACATAACTTGAGATGTTTGATAAACAAACTTTCAAGTTTAAAAGGTGATATACACGAAATAAACTTACCATTTCACCACCTTTTTTCAGGAAGCAGGTTTTGTGCCATGATCTTGAACATACTAAAATATAAAAACAGTAAAATAAACATGCATTTTCCAGGTTTTCATCTAATCACTGCTACTTCATTAAATGAAGTCAAGAACAAATACATTAACATAAATGACCACACATACAACAAAATATTGAATTACAAAAACACTGACATTTGCACGTTAAGCCAAGCCATCTTCGACTAGACACAGGTCCACTGCAATCTTCACAAGAATCCAAACAGGAGATAACAGAACAGTGAACTTCATGGGGGCACTGTAACAAGAACAACAAAGAATGTAAGGTGATGAACCTTATATAAACAGTGGATATAACGCTGGATTTGCAGATCGTTTGAAACTGATGGATGGTGCTGTCCCAATCCTAAAAGTTGCTGGATTTGTTGCCTATCAGCACATTCGTGCATTTTGTAAACAACACACACTTACACAGAATCAACACATATGCTGGGAAAACACGATGATGTATTGAGTGCTTGTGCTGTAGTTCAACCCACTGCACGCCTTTAGAAGGGTCTACTGTTTTCAGAAATAATCGTACAGCTTTATCTGTCTCTTATAAATGAGATCAAACTAAATACTATTTGAAGTTATGAAGTTCGCAATACTACTCTATAGCTACTCAAATTAATATGAGATTGGCAGAAACTGTGTGCGTTACCTCCGCTTTAAATAGACATGCTATGACCAGAAAACTCTTCATCTTTCCAAATCCTCATTATTTGGTCAAAGTTTGAGACACAAACTCACGTAAAAGCTATCAACATCTAACATCACATCAGTGTTCAAAAGAAAAACATCTTCACTTACTTTCTCTTTGTCTGATGAAGGATTAACACTTTGAATCTCTGATGAAGATGGCTGAAAACTGCAATCGTCCGCAGTCCCTGAGCTCTTATCACCCAATTCCTGAAAATGGGAGAAAGACAGATACAAGATTAAGGCACGAACGTTTGCATATAATAAAAAAAAATCCAGATATACCATGGTCAGTCTGAATACTCAATTCTGATTGGCTGGCAGGATGTTCCAGTAAGTTTGGTCACCATTCTCTGTCAATAATTCAATCAAATAAATGCTACAACTCAATGACCATGGTATAAGCGTGATAATCCATGGCTGGCCATGCATTACAGGATTTTAAATACAGTTCACTGAAGAAATACCTTCGCCTGCATGTCGTGCAACAAAATCTTTAGTGCAGGGCAAAGCGTGGATTATCACTTACATATTTCACAGGATAATCTTCAATCTAATTGAAGGTCCTCATAAAGGAAACTGTCCTTACATTACATGTCAACGTCATGCCCATCCCCCCACACACAGGATGAAAATCAAGGGAAGCATTGAGGAAATATCTAGACAATGTGTGAGAAGTAATTCTTCATCTTTAAAGATGAAGTAACAAGCTATTTCAAGCATTCTGACTTCTTTACAATGATAAACGTGCTGGCTTCTCATGCTCAACATAGTCAACTTGTCATAAAATGAGTTGGAGGTATAACGTAGTATTTATGTGCTCGATACACTCCCTCTGGGATCCTACAGATTTTGTAAAGTCTTTTTCAAACATGAATTCCCCTTTCGTAACAAGGGTTATAGTCCCTTATTGGACAATTGCCTCGCACAAGCTCGACAACACATCAACCAGCCATAGAGAGAGAAAGAGCTCGACCAGCAATATGTTTGGCACATAAAAGCTTTCAACATCTAACATCACATCAGTGTTTTGAAGAAAAACATCTTCACTTACTTTCTCTTTGTCTGATGAAGGATTAACACTTTGAATCTCTGATGAAGATGGCTGAAAACTGCAATCGTCCGCAGTCCCTGAGCTCTTATCACCCAATTCCTGAAAATGGGAGAAAGACAGATACAACATTAAGGCACGAACATTTGCATATAATAAAAAAAAATCCAGATATACCATGGTCAGTCTGAATACTCAATTCTGATTGGCTGGCAGGATGTTCCAGTGAGTTTGGTCACCATTCTCTGTCAATAATTCAATCAAATAAATGCTACAACTCAATGACCATGGTATAAGCGTGATAATCCATGGCTGGCCATGCATTACAGGATTTTAAATACAGTTCACTGAAGAAATACCTTCGCCTGCATGTCGTGCAACAAAATCTTTAGTGCAGGGCTAGACGTGGATTATCACTTACATATTTCAAAGGATAATCTTCAATCTAATTGAAGGTCCTCATAAAGGAAACTGTCCTTACATTACATGTCAACGTCATGCCCATCCCCCCACACACAGGATGAAAATCAAGGGAAGCATTGAGGAAATATCTAGACAATGTGGGGGAATAATTCTTCATCTTTAAAGATGGAGTAACAAGCTATTTCAAGCATTCTGACTTTTTTACAATGATAAACGTGCTGGCTTCTCATGCTTAACATAGTCAACTTGTCATAAAATGAGTTGGAGGTATAACGTAGTATTTATGTGCTCGATACACTCCCTCTGGGATCCTACAGATTTTGTAAAGTCTTTTTCAAACATGAATTCCCCTTTCGTAACAAGGGTTATAGTCCCTTATTGGACAATTGCCTCGCACAAGCTCGACAACACATCAACCAGCCAGAGAGAGAGAAAGAGCTCGACCAGCAATATGTTTGGTTCGCTACAGAAGTTTAGTTGTGTTCGTTTGTTCACGACATTTCGGTGATGAACCTTATATAAACAGTGGATATAACGCTGGATTTGCAGATCGTTTGAAACTGATGGATGGTGCTGTCCCAATCCTAAAAGTTGCTGGATTTGTTGCCTATCAGCACATTCGTGCATTTTGTAAACAACACACACTTACACAGAATCAACACATATGCTGGGAAAACACGATGATGTATTGAGTGCTTGTGCTGTAGTTCAACCCACTGCACGCCTTTAGAAGGGTCTACTGTTTTCAGAAATAATCGTACAGCTTTATCTGTCTCTTATAAATGAGATCAAACTAAATACTCTTAGAAGTTATGAAGTTTGCAATACTACTCTATAGCTACTCAAATTAATATGAGATTGGCAGAAACTGTGTGCGTTACCTCCGCTTTAAATAGACATGCTATGACCAGAAAACTCTTCATCTTTCCAAATCCTCATTATTTGGTCAAAGTTTGAGACACAAACTCACGTAAAAGCTATCAACATCTAACATCACATCAGTGTTCAAAAGAAAAACATCTTCACTTACTTTCTCTTTGTCTGATGAAGGATTAACACTTTGAATCTCTGATGAAGATGGCTGAAAACTGCAATCGTCCGCAGTCCCTGAGCTCTTATCACCCACTTCCTGAAAATGGGAGAAAGACAGATACAAGATTAAGGCACGAACGTTTGCATATAATAAAAAAAATCCAGATATACCATGGTCAGTCTGAATACTCAATTCTGATTGGCTGGCAGGATGTTCCAGTAAGTTTGGTCACCATTCTCTGTCAATAATTCAATCAAATAAATGCTACAACTCAAGACCATGGTATAAGCGTGATAATCCATGGCTGGCCATGCATTACAGGATTTTAAATACAGTTCACTGAAGAAATACCTTCGCCTGCATGTCGTGCAACAAAATCTTTAGTGCAGGGCAAAGCGTGGATTATCACTTACATATTTCACAGGATAATCTTCAATCTAATTGAAGGTCCTCATAAAGGAAACTGTCCTTACATTACATGTCAACGTCATGCCCATCCCCCCACACACAGGATGAAAATCAAGGGAAGCATTGAGGAAATATCTAGACAATGTGTGAGAAGTAATTCTTCATCTTTAAAGATGAAGTAACAAGCTATTTCAAGCATTCTGACTTCTTTACAATGATAAACGTGCTGGCTTCTCATGCTCAACATAGTCAACTTGTCATAAAATGAGTTGGAGGTATAACGTAGTATTTATGTGCTCGATACACTCCCTCTGGGATCCTACAGATTTTGTAAAGTCTTTTTCAAACATGAATTCCCCTTTCGTAACAAGGGTTATAGTCCCTTATTGGACAATTGCCTCGCACAAGCTCGACAACACATCAACCAGCCAGAGAGAGAGAAAGAGCTCGACCAGCAATATGTTTGGTTCGCTACAGAAGTTTAGTTGTGTTCGTTTGTTCACGACATTTCGGTGATGAACCTTATATAAACAGTGGATATAACGCTGGATTTGCAGATCGTTTGAAACTGATGGATGGTGCTGTCCCAATCCTAAAAGTTGCTGGATTTGTTGCCTATCAGCACATTCGTGCATTTTGTAAACAACACACACTTACACAGAATCAACACATATGCTGGGAAAACACGATGATGTATTGAGTGCTTGTGCTGTAGTTCAACCCACTGCACGCCTTTAGAAGGGTCTACTGTTTTCAGAAATAATCGTACAGCTTTATCTGTCTCTTATAAATGAGATCAAACTAAATACTATTTGAAGTTATGAAGTTTGCAATACTACTCTATAGCTACTCAAATTAATATGAGATTGGCAGAAACTGTGTGTGTTACCTCCGCTTTAAATAGACATGCTATGACCAGAAAACTCTTCATCTTTCCAAATCCTCATTATTTGGTCAAAGTTTGAGACACAAACTCACGTAAAAGCTATCAACATCTAACATCACATCAGTGTTCAAAAGAAAAACATCTTCACTTACTTTCTCTTTGTCTGATGAAGGATTAACACTTTGAATCTCTGATGAAGATGGCTGAAAACTGCAATCGTCCGCAGTCCCTGAGCTCTTATCACCCAATTCCTGAAAATGGGAGAAAGACAGATACAACATTAAGGCACGAACGTTTGCATATAATAAAAAAAATCCAGATATACCATGGTCAGTCTGAATACTCAATTCTGATTGGCTGGCAGGATTTTCCAGTGAGTTTGGTCACCATTCTCTGTCAATAATTCAATCAAATAAATGCTACAACTCAATGACCATGGTATAAGCGTGATAATCCATGGCTGGCCATGCATTACAGGATTTTAAATACAGTGCACTGAAGAAATACCTTCGCCTGCATGTCGTGCAACAAAATCTTTAGTGCAGGGCTAGACGTGGATTATCACTTACATATTTCACAGGATAATCTTCAATCTAATTGAAGGTCCTCATAAAGGAAACTGTCCTTACATTACATGTCAACGTCATGCCCATCCCCCCACACACAGGATGAAAATCAAGGGAAGCATTGAGGAAATATCTAGACAATGTGGGGGAATAATTCTTCATCTTTAAAGATGGAGTAACAAGCTATTTCAAGCATTCTGACTTTTTTACAATGATAAACGTGCTGGCTTCTCATGCTTAACATAGTCAACTTGTCATAAAATGAGTTGGAGGTATAACGTAGTATTTATGTGCTCGATACACTCCCTCTGGGATCCTACAGATTTTGTAAAGTCTTTTTCAAACATGAATTCCCCTTTCGTAACAAGGGTTATAGTCCCTTATTGGACAATTGCCTCGCACAAGCTCGACAACACATCAACCAGCCAGAGAGAGAGAAAGAGCTCGACCAGCAATATGTTTGGCACATAAAAGCTTTCAACATCTAACATCACATCAGTGTTCAAAAGAAAAACATCTTCACTTACTTTCTCTTTGTCTGATGAAGGATTAACACTTTGAATCTCTGATGAAGATGGCTGAAAACTGCAATCGTCCGCAGTCCCTGAGCTCTTATCACCCAATTCCTGAAAATGGGAGGAAGACAGATACAACATTAAGGCACGAACGTTTGCATATAATAAAAAAAATCCAGATAAACCATGGTCAGTCTGAATACTCAATTCTGATTGGCTGGCAGGATGTTCCAGTGAGTTTGGTCACCATTCTCTGTCAATAATTCAATCAAATAAATGCTACAACTCAATGACCATGGTATAAGCGTGATAATCCATGGCTGGCCATGCATTACAGGATTTTAAATACAGTTCACTGAAGAAATACCTTCGCCTGCATGTCGTGCAACAAAATCTTTAGTGCAGGGCTAGACGTGGATTATCACTTACATATTTCACAGGATAATCTTCAATCTAATTGAAGGTCCTCATAAAGGAAACTGTCCTTACATTACATGTCAACGTCATGCCCATCCCCCCACACACAGGATGAAAATCAAGGGAAGCATTGAGGAAATATCTAGACAATGTGGGGGAATAATTCTTCATCTTTAAAGATGGAGTAACAAGCTATTTCAAGCATTCTGACTTTTTTACAATGATAAACGTGCTGGCTTCTCATGCTTAACATAGTCAACTTGTCATAAAATGAGTTGGAGGTATAACGTAGTATTTATGTGCTCGATACACTCCCTCTGGGATCCTACAGATTTTGTAAAGTCTTTTTCAAACATGAATTCCCCTTTCGTAACAAGGGTTATAGTCCCTTATTGGACAATTGCCTCGCACAAGCTCGACAACACATCAACCAGCCAGAGAGAGAGAAAGAGCTCGACCAGCAATATGTTTGGCACATAAAAGCTTTCAACATCTAACATCACATCAGTGTTCAAAAGAAAAACATCTTCACTTACTTTCTCTTTATCTGATGAAGGATTAACACTTTGAATCTCTGATGAAGATGGCTGAAAACTGCAATCGTCCGCAGTCCCTGAGCTCTTATCACCCAATTCCTGAAAATGGGAGAAAGACAGATACAAGATTAAGGCACGAACATTTGCCTAGTGGCCACTACAACTACTTCATCAACACATATAAAAGATCAATTCAGGTGCGAGTACATACTATCACTTTTTAATGCTAACATATTACACACACACAGCAGACAGAAAAAACGGATATATTTGATTTCTTAAAATTAAGCAGGACACAATACAACATACTGAAATGAAATCAGATTTCAATGGACATTAAATTTAAACTGTCGGACAGAATATCTACTTCATGCCTATAGTGCACTATGCGCCAATTCTCAAATAAGACATGTTAAACCTGTGAACAATTGGCTGATTTTAGCAATCTTCTATGATGTAGGGGGGCGATAGGAGAGATTGTACGTTTTGTATGCTTATTTGTTTTTTATGCTAAGTGTCAATCTTTTGGAATATGCCAGTTTATAATTACCCTTACATATCATTACTATAAAGGATATAATCTTGAACTTGAAAGAACTTGAAGACTCACCATGGATCGCCATGGCCAAGAGGAATCTCCATAGTTGTACGTTATCTCCTCATCTGGAAAGATATCTCTAACACTAAACAGGCATAAGTGTGGCTTTTCTTTGAACACAACGGTTTTGACTTTGCAGTTTGGGTTTATGTTATCATCATTCACCAACCGTCCAAGTGATCCATCCTCATTTGAAGCATCGATGCTGTGAGAAAAACAGTGCATGACATTTTCAGGTTAATATAAGGGTCTACTCGCATTGTCCCAATCGAAATGCGCCCGGGAGCGTTTGACACCTAATGCCTGGTTCGATTGACTAGTGTGAGTGCTTGCAACCATGCTCAGGCGCAGTTCACTTACGGTGGGCCAGAGCGTGGTTTGGAAAGGGGACAGTATTAGCGCAAATTGTGGTACTGAAAGCATGGTAAAGTACAATATGAGCGTAGGTCAGCAGGTGAGTGGGGAGGGGGGACAATCGCGCTCGGGCACGACTGAAAGCAACTTTGCTAAATCTGAGTAGGCCCTAAGCTCTGTGTATGGCATCTCAGAATGACAAGTTAACTTAGTATTTGGGAAAAGGGTAAAAACATCTTTATTATAATAATACAAAATTGTATTACTGTTGTTGTTGCTGCAGAAATGTAAACACTTGGCTCTGATTATAAACAATAAACAAGGTATACCAAAATAAGGCAACTTACCAATAACGTCTTCCATTCCATGTGAAATCAAACAAGTAGTTGCCTTGAATGTCTTCAACATGTTTACTCTGAGACAGAATTCCACGATACTGTACAACAAATGTGGATTTTTCAATGTGTTCAAGCGCAAACACACCTCTCCCTACAAAGGCAAAAAAATTAAACATGAACCTATTTGATATGCAACACATGGATTTATCCTTTCAAAATAAATAAACCCTGTAAACAGGAAATGCAATATAAGGTGAAACACAGTTAAAAACATAGTAGTCAAGCACAGGATTTTACCACTATAACTTATAGAATAACTTTAGTAACACTCTTGTATGTAACATGTTATATAAGAGAAATTGTCCTTGATTTGTGATGCACAACCTACCTTTAAATGAATTGATGTGTCTTTCCTCAATGAAGGCTTTGTCTTTGCCTGTCAACACATGCTCTTTGGCATCATGTTCAGGATTTATTCTCTTTTTTCTCGGCATTTTAACTAAACAAGAACATAAAGAGCATACAGTCCCTATAAATGTCAGTTATATTATGTAATAAGTCAACTGCATCAGCGCAAGGTGTCAGACTAATAATACATATATTACAAATATACATATACAATATATAATTAAGTGTGCTCTAGGTTCGTTTTTTTTATATCCCCATATCACAATAAAATATTAAATCATACACTCAGCTGATCAAGTGTTTATTAAGAAACTGGGTAACACTTTAGTTTAGGGACCAATTCTCACTATTAGTAGTTGCTTATTTGTAAGTTGCTTTGGATAAAAGTGTCTGCTCAGTGACTAAATGTAAATGAATTAGCATGCTAATTATTAGATTATTGGCTGTTTATTAGTACTTATAAAACACATGTTCTGCAATCTGCATGATCATATTCTAACATTAGAATGATCATATTATAACGTTACAATACCTAAACCTAACAACTAACTTGTCGTTCTATAAAAAGCGCCAAATTAGGATTTATTGATGCAAAAGTTAAATGGTTTGTTAATAGCAAGAATTGGACCTTAAAATAAAGTGTGACCCATACGAGTAACTTGCCTTATTTAATTGTTTAGGCCCAATTATCCATCTAATTAAACTGTAACCGCATTACCTCATGCAATCACCACGATCGGTTCATTAACTAAACCGTATTACATTGTCTATGAACCATTTGTGAATATATTTGTACCAAACATAGAAGTTAACATGTAGAGAAAAAACTTTAAGCCTATATTGATGCCGAAGGCCACAATCATCATTACCAATACACGAATATGGAATGTTACCCATCTTACAAAACGTTTTACTAAATTAAAAATAAAGCTACAAATAAGCATAACTTAAACTTACCTTAACGCGTGAAGATGTGTTTCGTGTCAAATGTAGATATTAGCAGGAGTTTCGATCAAAAATCATCAACAACGTTGCTTGAAAGTCCGCGCAGGTTTGACTGACATCGAAAGCAACCAATCGCTGAACAGAATGTGTTCAACCAATGAAACGCGCTCATTGACGGCTGAAATGTGTGTGGCGCTGCAATACCACCGAATTTTCAATAGAGGGAGATTATACACTCTGAGCATACACTGGGAAACACTGAAAAACCGGTATAACGTGCATATTAGGACATATTGAGAAAACGCGGGAAGAGGTTGGTGGGAAGCTCTTAAGCCTGTTTATGCCGCGCGACTTATTAGGACATCAGCCGTGTCCTTTCAGTTACGGTATGTCCTCACAGAGTCGGTATGTATTCAGGTAAAATGTCCCCATTGTCAGGTTGCACCAACGCACACACACACACACACACACACACACACACACACACACACACACACACACACACACACACACACACACACACTGAACAACACAGTCGGTCAAATGGATTAAACTCTTAAAATAGCGCTATTTTGATAAATATCAAACGTTTGCGGTAAAACAAAAAAATGCGTTAACGTTTCAAGTTAGTTTTTCACTTAGCAAACTATACAACGTTACCGACAACCCCTGTTACAAAAGACAGACAAATATCGTGAATTGTATATCATATTTCTTATATTAAACAATATTTACACACCTTAGCCCTGATCGGAAAGCAAAAGCAATGTGTGTTTGAAAGATCTTGGCGCTGACCTCGTACGTGCGTCTTCTTCTTCTTCTTAACGGTTTATGTGGCGGTTGGCAAACCATCTTAAGGTGGATTACCGCCACCGACTGGACTGGAGTGTAGAACACGGATTACATGGATAACTTAAAAAAAAAAAAACTTTATTATATTGTCATATATATTATCACCTGTTTTTCCTAAAATTCCTGATAATGAAATATCATGGTGTTTAACCTTTTTAATGACTGGAAAAATGTTATTCTATTATCATTGTATTGTTCATAATGAAATAGAACATGTTCAACTGTTTCTTTATGGTTACAAAAGGTCCATTCCCCCGTTGGGTTGCTCATCATCTGCAGTGTGTTATTAAGCCCAGTATGACCTATTCTAAGCCGTGTTATAATGTTTGCATTTTATACAGGTGTCTCCCTGTTTCACTTTCATTCCACTCTACCTGCCATACACATAAAAGTGTTTTTGCTTCAGTTTTCAAAGGAATTTGTAGTTCTACTTGCTTTATTCTTAACGTTTGTTTGGCCAGAATATCAGCTTTCTCGTTTCCTTCTATCCCTACATAAGCAGGGACCCAAACGAAACACATATACACATATACCTTTCATTTTTAATTCATACGTCTTATTAAATATATCGTTGATAATATCCATTCTAATTGATGACCTGCCAGATCTAGTACTTTACAGGGCTGAATAGCTATAAGATGCAAAGACACTGTTGTTTATTCTTCTCTCTTCTATCCACTGTATGGCTAATAATATTGCCAATAGTTCAGTTGTGTAAACTGACACATGATTAGTCACTCTTTTCTTAATATAAAGTCATGAATTGGAACATATAGTGCTGCACCAGCAATTCCTGTATCAGGATCTTTTGACCCATCTGTATATATAAATACAGAATCCGGGAATTGTTTCTCAGTGTAATTTTGTACTATGAGACTTGCTGGAATTTTATAAGGGTTTCCTTTTACTTCCTGCTGTGTTCTAAAGTCAACTAATGGTGAGGGGAACCACCAGTGGGGAATGAATGAAATTGGGACCGTATTGCTGTAACTCAGTTGCTGTAGTCCTATAATCCTTGCCCTCACATCTTCTATCCACCCAAAGCTCATCACATTTGTCTTACTATGTTCCCAACAGTCTTTTAATACACTTTTAACAGGATGTGTTTCAACATGTCCCTGTATATTAAACCAGTATGCCATCAATAATTTCATTCTTCTAATTCTTAAAGGCATTTCACCGATTTCCACCTGCATTGAAGATATGGGCGATGTTTTAAAAGACCCACTACATATTCTCAAAGCCTGTGCTTGTAATATGTCTATCTCCTTAAGATTTGATACTGCTGCAGACGTATATGCTATACATCCATAATCGAGAACTGATCTCATTACTGCCCAATATATGTTATGCAAAGACGCTCTATCTGCTCCCCATTCTTGTCCTGTCAGACACCGGAGTATGTTAATAACCTTTTTACATTTGCCCTTGATTTTATCCAGATGAGCTTTCCATGTTAATTTTTCATCAAACCAAACCCCTAGGAATCTCAAAACTTTAACTTGTGCCAAAGGTTGCCCATACAATTTTAAGGTAATTGAGGTATTTTTATGTCTCCTAGAAAAACAAATAGCCTGTGTTTTATCTATTTCTAGTCCCCATTTACCAGCCCATTTTTCAACCTCATTTATTGCCACTTGCATTTGCATTTTCTTATTGACATAAGATAAATAACGACCTCTCATCCATATAGCCCCATCATCTGCGTACAAAGATTTCTTTACATTTTGATTAACCTGAGAAAGAATGTCATTGATCATAATATTAAACAGTAGTGCACACACTGCCCTGTGGGGTTCCATTCTCCACTGTATATACTTTAGAATATTCATCACCTACTTTTACATGTTTCTTCCTATTAAATAAAAAATCCATAACCCAATTAAACATTCTACCCTCAATTCCTAAAAACCTTAATTTAATCAGCAATCCTTCTTTCCAGAGCATATCATACACCTTTTCCACATCAAAGAATACCGCTATCACCACTTCTTAGTTAATCTGTGCTTTCCTTATATCAGATTCAAGGCATATTACGGAGTCCATTGTATTACGACCTTTACGAAACCCACTTTGATTTGGAGACAGTAGTGCTTTACTCTCTAAAAAATATGTTAATCTTTCTGTTATTATTCGTTCCATAATTTTACATAAGTGAGAACTCAAAGCAATAGGCCTGTAACTGGACGGGTCTGAGGGATCCTTTCCTGGTTTAATAATAGGTACAATTATTGCATTATTCCACTCTGATGGCAATTGTCTAGTTTCCCAAATGAGATTAAAAAGTTTTAACAATATTCTCAATGTATTATCTCTCATGTTCGCCAAAATTTTATAACATGCACTATCTTTTCCAGGCGTCGTTTGTCTAGCGTTTGTAACTGCTTTTTTCAGCTCAAACATAATTACAGCATGTCTAATGGATTTCCTGACATCTCGTTTTTCTCTAAAATAAAAGGGTGCCTTGCTTAAGTTTTATTCCTACATTGTCTGGCCTCTGACCTCGTGCGTCATGACGTCAGACCATACGTCCTCAGATGCGTGATTTGATTAAGGCATTTATAGTTTAACATATTGATTTAACATTTCAAACGCTTAACTTAAAGCAACAAACACTTAAATTCTCAATTTAGTTGATTTTTGTTTGTAGACCACACATATTTTCTTGCCTGAACATACAAATAAAAGAACAGCACATACAGTATTATCATACATTAAAAATACAATATGTTAAAATGGGCTTTCAACACATAAACATTTTATGTTAGCACTTGCATAAAAGTGAATTGTAAGCATGAATATGTAATCTAAACCTACATATTACACTCTGAAATTAAATAGAAATTAATGTACAATGCTAATTTCAAGCATGCCATTAAAATATACCTTTAACATATTTGACAATAAAGTAAAAAAATGTCTACAGAAAAAGTATATTTTATTCAGAAAAGGATGTTGTTAATATATATTTAATATATTTAAAGATGGTATAATTTTTTTAAACTTTTAAGAATGGAAGTATGTTTGAAATACAAAAAAATATATTTATTTTTCACCAGGGAATGCAAGATAGTCTTTTCAAAGTGTACCAAAAGTATACTTGCAATAGTTCCACTTTAACACCATTAAATACGTTTAATAAATACGTCTTAAGATGGACTTCCGCACTATTTCTGAATATTTAAAGTAAGTTCACAATTAGTTGTTCCAATTTAGCAGACTTTAAGTATAACAAATTACTATACTACAAATACAATCACAGTGTACTTTATTAGGTGCACAAAAATGAAATGCATGAACAGTACACTTAGCATGAATTAAAAGTATTTTAAAAACATGTAGGTATATTTATTTTTACTGGGGTAGTAACAGCTCAATTAGAGGGTCAGCTTTGGGTAGATAGGAGATGTGAGGGCCTAAGGGAATTCCAGCAATTCTCATACTAAAAAATTACCTTGAGAAACAATTCCCGGATTCTGTATTTATATATACAGATGGGCCAAAAGATCCTGGTACAGGAATTGCTGGTGCAGCACTATATGTTCCAATTCATGACTTTATATTAAGAAAAGAGTGACTAATCATGTGTCAGTGTACACAACTGAACTATTGGCAATATTATTAGCCATACAGTGGATAGAAGAGAGAAGAATAAACAACAGTGTCTTTGCATCTTATAGCTATTCAGCCCTGTAAAGTACTAGATCTGGCAGGTCATCAATTAGAATGGATATTATCAACGATATATTTAATAAGACGTATGATTTAAAAATGAAAGGTATATGTGTATATGTGTTTCGTTTGGGTCCCAGCACATGTAGGGATAGAAGGAAACAAGAAAGATTCTGGCCAAACAAAAGTTAAGAATAAAGCAAGACGAATTACAAATTCCTTTGAAAACTGAAGCAATAACACTTATTAAAAAGTATGCCCAATCGGTATGGCAGATATAAAATGCAAAACCATGTTGGTGTTGGGAGAAAAGAGCATAGGAAAAGAAGGGAAGGAAACATTATAACACGGCTTAGAATAGGTCATACTGGGCTTAATAACACACTGCAGATGATGAGCAACCCAACGGGGGAATGGACCTTTGGTAACCATTATATTGTGAACAATACAATGATAATAGAATAAAAATTTTCCAGTCATTAAAAAGGTTAAACATCATGATATTTCTTTATCAGGAATTTTAGGAAAAACAGGTGATAATATATATGACAATATAATAAAGTTTGTAAAAGAAACAGTGTTAAGCAAAAGAATATAGGTTATTATTATTTGTAGTAGCAGTATTTTTTTATCCATCTAATCCGTGTTCCACACTCCAGTCCAGTCGGTGGCGGTAATCCACCTTAAGATGGTTTGCCAACCGCCAAATAAACCGTTAAGAAGAAGAAGAAGACGCACGCACGAGGTCAGCGCCACGATCTTTCAAACACACATTGCTTTTGCTTTCCAATCAGGGCTAAGGTGTGTTAATATTGTTTAATATAAGAAATATGATATACAATTCACGATATTTGTCTGTCTTTTGTAACAGGGGTTGTCGGTAACGCTGTATAGCTTACTAAGTGAAAAACTAACTTGAAACGTTAACGCATTTTTTTTGTTTAACCGCAAAGGTTTGATATTTATCAAAATAGCGCTATTTTAAGAGTTTAATCCATTTGACCGACTGTGTTGTTCAGCATATATATGTGTGTGTGTGCGTATCTGTGTGTGCGCGCGCGTGTGTGTTTGCGCGCGCGTTTGAGTGTGTGTGTTTGCATTGAATGTTTGTCACAAGTATTTAAAAAGTGTTGTTGTGCTAAGTTAGCAAGTCAGCCAGTAAGTTTTGTATCGCTAGTCATACGTAAACTGATTGAGGTACGTTGATCATTTATTGACTGATTATATGTTAGTAATTGTGTTCTGTGTACAAGCTTTGACTTACTCCATAATCATCAGCTTATTCTACACTTGATCTTTGACTGTTAACTGTTTACAACACAGCCTTGTGTGACAACAGCTCCACCCAAACCGCAAAGCTCTGCAGAGGTTGCTACAAACATGCCATCACATTGTTGAAGCTGAGCTTCTCTCCCTCCAAGGCATCTACAGAAGGATGGGTGTGAGGAACGCTCAGAGGGTCTTCAGTGACTCCAGTCACCTTAGTGATGAACTCTTCTTTCTGCTACCATTAGACAGACCTCAGCATATACTCACAACTCGGCTGAACAAAAATAGTTATAGTTTAAAAATGTAATATCATATATTCAAATCAAGTCAAAAGTTTACTTCACCTTTGCAGAACCTGGGAAACGCAGAACATTTGGGAAAAATAAGAGGTATTTTGAAAGTAAAGATTTATTTTTAACTCTTTCCTGCCCTTAACAACTTATATTGCAAAAGAAATGTTAACGCAAAGTTCACACCGAAGAATAATAAAAGAAATATATTACTACATGAAAAGTAAGATTTATAAATAATATGTACATCAAAAAATATTTTCAGAGGTTTACACCCACCTGACTTTAAATGAATGGCGTTGACTTCTTGAACATCACTGAATGTTTCTTTTGATTGTAATATTTGTGTATGATCGTCCTCAATGTAAAAAGATGAATCTCAACAACATACATTTACTGTTGGACATAAGTCAAATATACAGAAATAATGAAAACTTTTTTTTATAATACTAAATTCAAACGTTACTTCTGAATTGTATGGAACGCAGAATAAGGTGAGTTAGATTCGGGTTACAGCTTCACTCTGCAGGACTGTGACCCTCCAGGGCTGAGTTGGACACATTTAATCATTTACCAGGCGCTTTTATAAGTGACTAACAGAGAATAAAGCAGGCAATGAAGCTCTATGTCATGCATGTGCAATAATACAATAAATGTTTTCCACAAAAGCCAGATTTTTTGTTTTTATGTATTTATTTGTTGTCAAGTATTGTTCTGGTGTATACCATTATGAATGCTTCATGCGGTCAATTAATCGTATATAAAATATATATTTATAACTATTTCCAATTGAGTCTGTTTTAACTGATTTTGTACTAGAAAACTTTTTTGTTTAAGAGGATAAAAATTATTTAGTGTATAATTTTATTACCACAATCCAGCTATACGCTTGTAAACATTAACTTAGTACAATTTTAATATACTTGAAGTTGTTCCACTTTAGCACACAAAAGTGCACTAAATAAACTTTAAATTGTACTTTACTACAACTATATTACAACTAAAATATACTTAGTAAAAAAATTATATTCCCAAAATATCACAAGTTAACTTATCATTAACATACTATGTAACAGCGCTGACGACATAACGGACGACAGCAAAGACGACATAACGGAGGAGAGATCAAGACGACAGCAAAGACGACATAACGGACGACAGCAAAGACGACATAACGGACGACAGCAAAGACGACAGCAAGGACGACAGGAAAAAACGACAGTAAAGCTTACAGAACAAAGGATACACTGTGAAAAGACGGAAGGACGACATATTACGACGACATCAGCAGACAGCATGAATGTCAAGACGTACTGATTTACCCGAACAAGACGGCAATGAGCGTAGACAAAGACAATTGTATAGTACAAAGCCCAAAACAGTTGACACATTTTTGGCACTAATGGAACCCCATATAGAGTTTGGGTTCCGTATGTAAATAACTTGATGAAAAGCCAGAAGAAACGTGTAATATAAACAAGCTGCTGTTTTGCTTGTGCGTCTATTAGCGGCGCTTGTTGCAAAAGTCCGAGGCATGATTAAAAGCTCGGCTGATAGGTATTGCTGGTGATGGAACGGCGTGCTGATTATATGCTTAGGTTCCCCCCGAACTTTGTTAATAAAACATCATATATAGAGAAGTACTTTTAAGGTCTCTTTTACGATCGTTTTGTGTTTAAAAGTCTTTGGATTTTAGACATTCACTGGTCTAATAGGACAAAATTCCATCAATGCCCTTTAAAATCCTATGTAATATCTTGCAGACGAACGTATTGGTTAACCTACATTGATTTTTACCAAATTAGGGCTAAAACCCCCATCCTTCTCTGACCTCTCATACTGGGATTTGCAGGCCAAACAGCGAACTGTCTGTTCGAGGGAGTGGTACACAAATGTGCAGCAATGTGAGGACATTTCAGCGGTTTTGTTAGACAAGAGAGAGTTCACCGACAAAGCTGTTTTGGTTAAGCTCAGCAAAAATTGCGAACACTACGCTGCAGTGAAGAAAACAAAGAGCCGTGTGTTTTTCATGTTGTTTGACTCACCCCAAAGACCCCCTCACGCCCCAGCAATGACACGAGTGAATGAGGGTCCACAGTCACTCTGACACATGCCCTCTTCCCCTTTCCCAGCAATGAAGTGGCAACGCCACAACAGGGCAGAAGAAGAGCGGAGAAGTTGTCCATCGCGAGACCTTCAGAATGCCAACTATGTGTCCATCATCTACATAACAAGAGAGCAATGACCCAACATTGACGCACACCCTCCCACACATACACACGCTCGCTCTGTGTGTCTTGGAAGAGATTAGCTGTAAATGGGCCCCAACTGGCACAGATAGTACGACAAAATTGAGACTAGCATTTTTAAGTGGAATGTGTATTCTATTGTACATGATTAAATATATCACAGCCTGCCAAATCTGGTGGTTTGCATCCATTTTAGGCCTTTTCCTTAAAGACCACCTTGTACAAGCGTGGCAGTGTTGAATGAATTAACTTTATTTGAACATGCTGTAAAAACACCTGAACAAGGGTTATATTTTTGTAGAGGTCTGGGGTCAAAACTATACCTTAATGACAGATAACATCCTGTAATGAGCTAAAGATTACTTTATTGTGACCATGTCAGTCCATTTTTGGTACAATTTGCATGTCGTGTTGACTCATAAAGGACATGAGGAGTCAGGATGCAATGGGGCGTCGTTTTATCCCATATAGTTTGTTTATGAAGTAGTTTGCAATTGTTTCTTGTGCATGACACAACAAGAATTTCAAAGACAAAATCAGATACAGTGACAGACAAAAAATCATGTAATATTTGTATATAATTTTATTTCGCTTTTTATATTGGACTCGAGTTGGATAATAAAACAAGTAAATTGACCAAGAGACATTTACAAGCAGGACTTCAAAGGACGTTTCATAGAAGTGTTTTAGAGGTATGAGGACACACATACAATATCAGGGTATTACACAAAACAGCTTTCACAGCCTATGTTAAAGTCATGGAAGCAGTTATTTGACCGTTGGTTATCTTTGAATGTTTGTAGCTGGATTCTTATTACCAACTGTATGACTGTTATGAAAGTAAAAGTAGTTTAGAGCGTAGCCAAGTCAAATGTCTATAATCTTTGATAATCAAACACTACTCCAGCGGCTCTTCCTCAACTCTAAGGAAGTCCTTGCACGTACAGTATGGTCACTTTCGGTTAGGAAGGCGCCTTGGAAGCTAGCTGCTAATCAGGGCCAAAGTTCACTTTCATTTTATTTAGTAGGGATCCAGTTATGATTGTGACAAAAGTTGTCATCATAACTTCCCGCTACTTGTTTTTCAGTTGTTATAATGCAATTTCATAAGATTATAGCCAGTGGAAATTAAGAGGTTCTGACAAATCGCATTATCAGTCTCATCTGGAAGAGATATATCAGCTGCACACCACACGCTTAGAAAGATTCACTTCTTCTGTTTTGACTATTGGTGGATTTATGATGAGTGTCATAAAGAACTCCATCTTTCTCTCTCTCACTCACTCCATCACCATTCATCTCCAGCAATGCTGCTCTTGTGCTGTTTGTATTGTAATGTACTGTGTGTGCTGGAGAGAGAGAGAGAGAGAAAGTGCTGGTGCTGTGATTTATAACCCCTGCAGTGTGCTCGTAAATCACACCTGAGTCTGCACGCTTCTTAAACGCCCCACGTCCTGACAGCGTTTACCTTTTATAAATGATCGGGCTTTACCTCCCAGTGAGACACAGCCGTGGTTACTTCTATCCCTCTCCCTCTCTCTCTCTCTCTCTCTCTCTCTCTTTCTCGCTCGCTCTCAATTGTTGGTCTTTACTCTCATCTTTGTCTTTATTTTACTTCGGCCTTTGTCGTTTTGCCATCATTCTTTCTTTCCTTTTCAAGTCTTTTGAGGAAGCTGTCCCTTATTTTATATCTTGCCTTCTTTATACTTCTTTTAGTTCATTTTCAAATTTCTTCTATTTGGCAATTCATAACTCCTTTGTCCTCGAATGATAATATAACATATAATGTCCTGCTTAGTTCTAGTCTTTATCGAAAGAAACTAAGTGGCTTTCCTTGTTATCTGTATGTCTGTCAGGTCATTTCTCTTCTTTATCAAGAACAACTGAAATCCTCAGCCCTGCTAATTTATCCACCTAGGGACATTCACAGATAAATTAAACTGTTACTTTCTTTAATATCAACATTCATACCAAGGCCCATTTTAAATTCATGTGTCTGTGTAAGTGCATTTGAACAATATGTTCATGTGTGAATGAGTCTGGATTTTTCTGTTTGGCTACTTGTGTGTGGCACACCTGTATGCTGTATATTATGCCAACGTGGGGTAAAAGAGCAGAGCCACAGCTGCAGGGCAGTCCTGCCAGATAAAGGTGCAGGTCCTGCACACAGCAACACTAGAAAAAAATACTGCTGACTCTATATAATAGCCTTGAATAGAGCCACGAGATTAGACCTCTCTCTCCCTCCCTTTCTCTCTCGTACACACATCGTATAGCAAATAATCACAGTCGAACAAAAACCCCATAGTTTCTTTCACCAATGCCAAACAAAGAGTACCCTAGATCCAAGCACACCTGTAGGTTGGAGTACACACACATATACAAGCACATTAGTGCACAAAGATGCACCGCTGTGAGTTGAAATAATTAAATTCTAAACATGAAATGGACACATAACAAATGGCATAATTAAAATGAAACGCTTTTTTTCACATGGATGCAGATTTCTTGATGTAAGCGAGGGCAGTGATGTATAACTTTGTTCTGGTCTTTCAGCAGGATTCAGTAAATGTGACAGTGCAGCACTAGACCACTGGAACTGAAATCCACTGTTATTTATGCCTTTGCAACTGACAATAAGGCGTAAAACTGTGAAATAGTAACGCGCAGTAACTCAGCTCATGTCAACAGAAGTGGTCATTATAAATCAAATATGTGGGTGTGTGTTCTAAAACCCTCCAGATTACTGCTGCAAAATAGGATATTAAAAAGTAATATATTAAAAATTATATATAAATAGTTTTTTTTAGAATGTTTAGATATTAATTATAGCAAGGGGAAAATACGTAAAAATGTAAAAACAACTAATTTTCTGATATTATTTAATAAACAGATACAGTAGAAATTCATTTCACTTGGCATGTCATTACATCATTGCATCGCCGTTTAAATTTTGTCACTATTTATTCAAACCTGTATGACTTTCTTTCTTCTGCAGAACACAAAGGAGATACTTTGAAGAACGTTGGTAACCAAACCACGGCGGTACCCATTCACTTCTATTCTCATCACTTCTACAACATCAATGCAAGGCAATGGGTACTTCCATTGTTCCGTTACCACCATCTTTAAAATATCTTCTTGTGTCTTCTGCAGAGAAAGTCATACACACTTCAAATGACACGAGAGTGAGTATATGATGACAAAATTTACATTTTGGGGTAAACTATGCCTTTAAATGCTTGTTTCAAAACAAATGGCTACATACACGTGTAGCCATTTTGCAAATGTTCTCTGCATTATTAACACCAAATATTCCTTTTAGATATAAAATAAAGTTAACACCACAGAGGTGATTCTATCCAAAAATATTTTTACACAAATCATATCTAAAAAACGGAAAACACTTCGTTTAACTGGCCACGATGTATAAATACTATCTATGTATCAGCTGCTCATTTAGTCAGCTATCCATCTGTTAGATCGTTACACACTTGATCTTTCCTCAAAAGCGTAATTTCTTTTTCAGTTCCAACTTTTCTAGGCGTGATATGAAAAGGAAAACGGGACATGCGAGATGAACCACAAAGACAGTCGGAAATTTCTCCTTGCTTTTTTCCACGTTTTTAACATGACAGTTGCTCTTTGTGTTTATGTGGCTTGGCTACAGTGGAACTGAGAAATGCAGTAGATATAAAATTGTCTGCCGGCCAGCCTGATGGGTAGTTTAGAGAGAGTTTAGAGAGAGAGAGCAGAGAAGAATGTTCTCCGTGGTGGCACGATATCAGGTGTTTCCTCAACTCCAATATCATCGTGTGTGCTCTTGAGATGTGCAGCATTTTCAGAAAGACGTGTGAGGTCTCAGGATTTAATGAAACATTCAGAGGTGAAAATATATCATTTTCTTAATGTGTAGCTTTCCTTTTTTCAGTGTTTACTTATAAATCCCTATAAAACAAGATACATTTACTTGAGAAACAAAACTGTAGATAAGAAGACTTGTTACCAGTGAATGCTTCCTGATTTATTTAACCAAATATTTTTCTTCCTGTTTGAGGATTAAATTTAAAGGGAAGGTTCACCCCAAAATGAAAATTATGTCATTATTTACTCACCCTTTTGTTTTTCAAACATATCTGACTTTCTTTCTTCGGCAGAACACAAAAGAACATGTTCAAGAATGTTGGTAACCCAACAAGGTGGTTGGTCTACCCATTCACTTTTTTTTATAGAAGCAAAAGTCAATGGCATGAGGGTGAGTAGCCTAATTGATGTTTTATTTTTATTTTTATCTCCTTCAAAATCTTGTCAATAGTCAAGGAAATAAGAAGAAACCTAATTTATATATAGTTTACAATGAACTAGGGCTGTTAACTTTAATTCATCCGATTGGTTTTACAGATTAACGCGTTTAAATGTTAACGTCATAAAGGAACATATGTTTTTCTGTCATCATTGTCTTGCGTTACATTATATAATCACGCTCTTATCATATAAAGGCCTATAAACTATTTAGGCGCGCAATTGTTTGTATTGACACGTCCAGTTTACTGTAGATTTACAGGTTCGTGTACACATGGGCTAAAGGCTGCTTTAGAAAAGGTCAGACAGCGTATCAGTATTAACTTCTCTTTTGTGCTTGAATAACAAAAAACACACAAGATTTTGCCAGAAAGAACATTTTGTCTAGTTTTTTCGCAAGCGCAGTCTTCAAGGAGTTAAATGAATGCAAAGAGAGTTGAAAATAGGAATACATGCATAGAGTGGCAGCTCTTAAAGGGCCCGCGTTGTCAATGTGCTGCTGTGATTTTCCTCAATAATGTAAATCAATGTGATTTGTAGCTTTAATGAGGATTCTTCTATATTTTATGTAAGACTGTAAAGTGTTTGAGAACTTTATTTAATTGTTTTAATCGATTGACAGCACTAAAATAAACACGTTAATCAAAATAAATAGCTTATGTTTAATTACACTATATGTGTAAGATGAATCGCAGTTAATCGCACGAAAGGGTGCATTTAATCGTAATATTTTATGAAATAAAAATCTATTCACAGCCCTACAATAAATACATTCTTTCAAAGCGCGTGTTGTTTATTTACACAATTTATCTCGTTTTATATATAGTTTCAATAGATTATTTTCATTATTGATGGCAGTGTAATTTGGTTACTATATACAGTTATTGTTTTTGATTACTAAATACAGCCTGGATGTTTACATGTGGAGCTCAGTATTGGCCAACACAGATAACACAGATTGGTAAAACCATAAACAATGGTTTGCTATTTATAAACTGGTAATGAACTTAAAAGTTTGTCATAAAACATATGCTGATGTTCACTGCTTTCTGAACCCTGTGCTAGAAACATATTGACCCTTGTCTTACAAACACCCAGTGTCATAATGTACCGCCCTGGGGTCATCACTCCTCATCACACATTAAACTGTGGCCAAGGGCAATGTTATTCAGTTATTCAAACCCCCAGCTGCTAATATAGACACCGTGTTCACATTTATTAATTAGCTATTAGCGCAGATCCAGACGAGGCCATAGCAGCCATTATTCCATGCATCACAAGTATAACTCACTCTCTGAACTCATCATGTAAGTATTCGGTGAAAGTGTGATGGCCAAAACGTTTTTAAAAGAAATTCAATGGTCAAAAAACTCTCGAAAATGTCTAAAGCGAGATAGAAATGCAGTCAGGGGAAAAGTATTTGGCTTACTGAGCCATCACATAAAAACATGAAAGTTAAATTCAATGATTGCAATCTGCACCTTTGATATAAACGCTAACAGAACATGGCTCCAGAAAGCATAAGGACACCTGAAATGATCTCATACAGTAAGATTTAAAAAGAAAAAAAGAAAATTCTGTCATCATTTACTCACCCACAGATTGCTGCAACGTATGTCACTTTCTTTTCTTCTATGGTACACAAAATATATTTTTACACTATTCAGAAATCTAACATATGAATGGACATATATGTAAAACACATTTGTTCATATTTGGCCATATTTCCGTATTTCCGAACCATATGGCTCTTAGGGTGAAAAACACAGAGGG
>SOYY01000069.1:0-46222 GCA_008369825.1 Triplophysa tibetana
AGATCATTGGATTTTCATTCAGGTTCATTCATAACCAAGAATATTTGTGAACCACTTCTCTCAGACACTGTTAAAAGAGGTAGATCGCATCACCATAGTATATGGCTTCGTTTTAATAACAAATCATCAAAAGACTAATACAGACATAACATGGAAAAGTCTTCACAACGAGGTTCGGCCTCAATCAACGTCTTAGTTCCCCTTTTATCAGTTCCCGTTATGAGGGCCATGTGCCAGGATATTTCTTATTTGGGCACCACACATAGTGGAAACTATTCTAGACATACATTTCCCACCTAAGCATAAAACAGATCACCATGTACAGACACCTGTTTATCACAAAGGAGATAAGAACTCGGGCTTGCAGATGACATCTGTTTCCCCTCACAACTGAACATATCATATAGAATTCTTCATACACACAAACGATGTTCCACCGCAAAGCGGTTAACCGCTCAACTTTTTCACCCTTATGTGAAATAACACTCCCTTCAGAGGCTGAGCATATTTGTCATATGTTAGTTTGGAAATTCTATATGTTGCAGAAGCGTAATTATAATTACAAGGTACCATCCAAATGAACAGCCAAGGATAATTCCTCAGTCAAAGCCAAAGAATCAACATTGGCTGTGTCCACTTCTATGTTAGAACCAAGTTACTATCTACTAATATTCCCCTAAGTCTCATTAATTTCTTCTTGATATGTCCTCGATGACGAATCAACCTTATCATTTGCGAAGCTTTGGAAATCATGTCATTCGTTGATTTCTGAAGGCTTGGTTCTGCGCTTGGTCTTTCTCTCCTCTTGATACTGACTTTGTCTTGTTTTTTTCTGGAGACCTTTAACAATCAAATTGTGCGTACATCGGTTTTCACGGTGAAAGGACATACAAATCCTTTTCGGCCCCTTTTTAACATGTGCATCGTACACAACATGCATAGGCAACACTGGCCATTGGCAAATTTTAACAGTCTTTACACTTTAATCAAATGAAATTGTCAATTTACAGAAAAAATATGCTTTTTAAATGTTTAGTCAACAGTGCAACATAAAAAACTATCAATTTGGATCAAAAAATCTGTTGATTATGATGAAAAAAAATATTGATTTTAAATGAATATTACTATTACTATTGTCATATTGTGAAAAGTAAAATTTACTTTAAAATAGTATTATATTTCTGCCATGATTTTTTTCATAGTTACCGGACTTTTATTTTGGCGGACAGCCACATTATTCAAATGTTTCGATCATTTGTATGTTATGTAACTGACAATAAATGTTTTGTTGTACTTTTAGTCAGTTGTCTTATTTTGAGATATATATATAATATTGAATACATAAAATGATTTTATGCATAAAATGAAGTTAAATTCAAGTTTTGGAAAGAGACAAAACTTTTTATAGACATCATTCAACAACCCGAAAAAGACGTCTTCTCAAGACCGAAAAAGACGTCGTTTCACTTTTCACTTTTCGACCACATTTGGACGTTGTTTTGACGTCTGGCACTGACGTCTTTTCGACGACTTTTTGCAGGGTGGGAAGAGCTGCTAGAACGCGTGAAAATCTGCGCGTCTTCTGGCTCTGTTTAGCTGACAGTGCAACCGCCACCTGCCAGTTGTTCTCACTGTATTTTTAGCGCTTTAAAACGCAAAAACTCCTCACAAATTGATATTCATGCAAAAAAAGACATCCATACCAACAAATGAAGAATAAAAAATATATAATTTCTATGCAGAAGAGCTGCGAGAATGCGTGAAAGTCTGCGTATCTTCTGGCCTGTTTAGCTGACACTGCAACTGGCACCTGCCAGTTATCATTGTATTTAAAAATTTGAGCGCTTTAAAAGGCTAAAACTCCACACAAATGTTATTCATGCACAAGAAGACATCCATAGGAAAAAACGCAGAGTACAAAATGTTTAATTTGAATTAATAAGAGCTGTGGGAACGCTTGAAAGCCAGCGCTTTTTCTGGCTCTGCTTAGCTGTGAAGTGCCAGGTCACGTGACCCGCCAGTGCCAGGAGTGCCGGGTCACGTGGTAGCTCATGCCAGCCAGCTGAAGATTGAACCCTACAGCAGCTTAAATTGCTATTCTTGAGATTTTGTTTACATTTTATCGCTACTCTTTAAAATGATTAATAATTAAACTCTGTGACATTCCGCATTTACAGTAAATCTGTTAGCATATGCTAATTGTTTTTTTGGGGTATAATCCAAATCAGCCCTAAATTTATACATACAAAAATAATTTTCTCCACAATGATACTAGAGACGAAAAGCAAATGCTTCAAAGTTGATAAGGAGTTGTGATTGGATGGCAATTTTGTTTGTCAAAATACACTGTGACGTGATTGGCTACCACTGTTTGGGCGACTTCCGCGTAGGACAAAACTGCTAGTCCTCTTGAGTCGTGACGTGCCATCACACACACACAGCAATAGTTATTAATATTTAAGGAAATAATAACTTATCAGCAAAAGTTTTTCATACTTAGTCGGGACAATAAACAGAACTAAAATAAAGGTCTGTCCCGGAAATAATGGTTTGCTATATGAATAAATGCAAACATACTTTTGTTTTGTTTAAGAATAACTTCGTGTACAAATTGCCTCATGTTTGATTGATTTAACTGTTAGTATGTAGCCTAAACGATCTGACGGTGCCTTAGCCTACGTATACGGTCACGGCGTGAGTCTCGTTTCCTCATACACCAGTTTAGTTTCGTTTTCTCCCAAGCGCAGCTGTGAACGATCCCTATAACGTTACTCGCTCTCATCATGGCCGACAACATGTCACTGCTGAGTCTCGAGGACGATTTGACCTGCAGTATCTGTTTGGGTTTATTCGAGAACCCGGTGAGTTTGATCTGCGGCCACAGTTTCTGCGCCAACTGCCTCGACGCGACATGGAACGACAGGACAACATCGATGTTTTGTCCTCATTGCCGAATGCCGTTCAGCAGTAAACCCGAGCTGAAGAAGAACACGGTCCTCAGCGCTGTGTTGGACGCTTATAGAGTGAAGGCGGGTGTGCCTGAACCAGTTATGGAACATGTTGAGGAAACAAGATGGGATCCAGGCACGATCAAATGTGATACGTGCATGGAGGCCGAGGCTGTAAAAACGTGTCTGACGTGTATGGCGTCTTACTGTGAGGATCACGTTAGGCCTCACCGCGATAATGCCGTATTCCGGTCGCATCAGCTGTCTGACCCGCTTCCTGACCTGCTGGAGCGTCTCTGTCCCGATCACAGCAAACTCATGGAGTTTTACTGCACTCATCACCAGTGCTGTATCTGTAGCACTTGCCTACAGTCTGAACATAAGGGCTGTAACTTCACTGGTACAGATGAACAGCACCACAAACAAAAGGTATTTACATGTTCAAGCTGTTACCATAATAAATATTATTAAAACATCTAACAACAACAGATTGCAGACAGTCAGCCAATAAGATATTGTAACGTTACATGTTTCGCCTTTTTAGACTGGCTTCATGGACAAGCTGAACTTTCTGGATGTCAAAATAGACAAGAATCAACAGGTCGTCTTGCAGATGAAGGATCAACAAAACAAATTAAAGGTTGACATTCATTTTCATTTGAGTTATCTTGGTAGAATAAGTCAGTACATAAATAAAGTTTGTGCTATCTAAAACCAAGATTCTTCAAGGGTGTCTCATTACAGTAAGGGCGTATTTGGTTTTCCATTATGTAATCAAATAATATACAGGCGTGTGCTTGCTAGTGTGTTGAAGTCTTATCAAACAAGCCTATATCTAATTGTTTGTTTTTCTTTAGAAGACTATGGCACGGACAATGCCAAGGTTATGGGTTGACAGATACTTATAATGCGCCTTGTTGCATTCATAGAATAATGCATTTGGTTTCCTTATCATGACACAGATGTCAGGTGTTTCTTGATGTAATAGTTCCTCCAAAAATAAAAGTCTTTCATTATTCGCTCAACCTTGTGTCAAAGCAATATGACGTTTTTCTTTTTAGAGAAATCACAAAAGTGATTTGTTATCTTTCATAATGTCTTACAATATTAATTTCATAAATGTTCCTACTGTAAGATAGGGCTTTGTAAGACTTGCATTATCATGCACATGTTGTATGGACTTGTCTTTTTAAAGTAGCTTCATAGTATTTTTAAATAATTTTAAAGGTTGACGGCCCCAGTCCTAATTCCTTTTCATTAAATAAAAAAAATATCTGTAAAAGAAAGCTGCAGACAGGGTCGGAAAGTGTACTTAAATTATATAAATTTCACTGTAGAGTATGGAGTGTTGCGTGGAGATCAATATTTATAAATTGGTTTATATTGTGTATAATTTTTGTGTTTTGCTTACTCAGGACATGGCTCTTACCCGCAAACGTATTCTTGAGGGAGAATACAGCAAGATCAGAGAAATGATTGACAGAGATGAGAAGGATGCCGTGCAAGTCATTGATAAGGAACAGGAGACGGGCCAGAGCAGACTGCTTGCCTTGGTGAAGAAATTCAACGAGAACATCGATAGGATGAGCAGGACCAAATCTGAGATCAACATTTTGCTGGACCAGTCACACTCATTTAACTTCCTAAAGGTGATACGATTACAGTTCTTATTAATTCATCCATTCACACAATTAAGATTGAGGACAGGTGCCTAGTAACTACACAGTTACACAAGTATGTATATGTTGACTGTAAAACAAGGTACTAATAGCGAATGTGAATTTAACATCTTCTGTTTACTGGTGCAACTTGTCGGATGTCAAGTTTCCTGTTTTTTTTTGTTACAGGCTTCTGTGGATTTGCCATCAGTGGTTAATTTTGAGCCCAAAAATCCTCGCATTAATGTTGATAGCCAAGGAGTAATAGCTCATCACTCATCTGCGGTTGCACTAAAGGAATGGATCGCTAAACTACTGGAGCTACCACCAGAGAAAAGAATTCCCTTACTTCAACCAGGTGTGTTAGTGTAGGATCTTGTCTATCTTGCGCTGCATGTTTTATGATAGCTTGCAGTTGGTACAGTATACAGCAATGCTTCTCATAGTGTTTGCATTCATTGTGTTCTAACCTCAAAATGCTTTACAGGGTTTAGGGAACCAGTTTTGTTCATGGGTAAGATTGTCTTTTCAAGTAATCAGTTTTGAAATCTGGAGCATAAATAAAAACATACACAATGGCTGCGTTCGAAAGCTCAGGCAGGTGAATTGTTACCTCACTCCCCAATCAGGCAATGACTTTGAAGGAGGCATTTGTGCATGAAGACAGCTCCGAAAACAGATTCGGACAGACTTCATGGGAAGTGTAATGGATTTATCATTGAATTTTAAATAGAAAGAGTCTTCGCAATAACCAGGCACATTTTGGAGAACTTCAGCACTAATTTCTCAGTAGAAATGCAATCAAAAATTATTGAAAGTGAGAATAAAACTTCAAATTTACACAAAACTGTGCTCAGACAGTTTCTCTGCCGCCATTTAGTTGAGCTTTACCTTACTTGATACATGCTGCCTTCAAAATCACCACGATGAAGGATTTTTAGAAGACCGATAGTAAAGCAAACGTAGGATTGCAGCTTCTGAACGCAGCATTTTTAAGCTTTCGGAGGCAGCCAATAGAGGGTATGCACTTAACGTCATCGTCATATTGAGTGAAAACAGACTAAGCGTTGCATTAGTGTATAGCGCGAAATCCGTGAAAATATGTCTAAAATCCTGAAAACATCGAATTTGCTAAAATTTCAGAATAAGGTGTCAAATATAAGGTACCTATGCTGTATATGTGGGAAAAGTGATGTCTGGCCACATGCCAACGTGCACTGACCACTGGTTGTTTGGAGCATTGTCAAATTCAACAAAATGTATTTGAAGCTGATAATTATTAGTTGAACTGGTGTTTTCACTGCTATTACAACCACTCGGTGGGTGTGAACTCTGGCATGTTCACATGAGAAAGTGACGTCAATGCATACCCTCTATATCTGAATTCACTGTTTAAATAAAATCACATGCACATTATTGTGTTTCCTCATTTTGGTTCCAGTTTTAAAAATATATGTACAGAGTGTGAACTAATTTTCTATTTCTGTGGAAAACCAATCCTCAGGACCAATGCACGGTCACGGTCACCATAACCAATTCTCAATTCCTACATTTCAACCAAATTTTGGTCAACAAAGGCGTAAGTTTCAACTTTAGTGCAACTTCACACCGTGTCTACACCGGACATGGTGAGGCATCAAAAGACAAAATAACCCATTAAAACCCATTATAATTTAGCATTTTGACCACACTGGATGCGACGGGACGCGAGCATCCCATTAGAACAAGCGGTGTCATGTTTGGTGTAGACACTTTGTTAGTGCACTTTGACTGTGCCATTCAATAATGGTGTTACTGTATAACATTTTTTATGGTCTGTAGTTCATTACTTAAAATAACATTCTGTGCCATACATTAATGCATCTGTTTTTCTTAATTTCTTATTTTTTTCCTCCTAATATCTTTAAGCCTTAATGCCACCCAAAAATGTGAGGTCTCCTCATATACATTATTGTGTTGCCTCATTTTGAGTCCAGTTTTATAAATGTATGTACAGAGTGTGAACTAATTTTCTATTTTTGTTGAAAACCAAGCCTCAGGACCATACCACGGTCCCCAAAACCCATCCTCAATGCCTTCAATTCCAGCAAATTTTGCTCAGCCAAGACGTAAGTTTAAACTGTTGTGCAATTTACACCGAGTCTACACTGATGCGGTGCTGCGTCAAAAGACAAAATAACGCATTAGAACCCATTATAATTTGACATTTTGTCCACACTGGATGCGACAGAACGCGAGCAACCCATTAGAACAAGCGATGTCATGTTTGGTGTAGACACTGTGTTAGTGAACTTTGACTGTGCTATTCAATAATTACTGTATAACACTTTTTATGGTCGGTAGTTCATGACTTAAAATAACCTTTTGTACCATACATTAATGCATCTGTTTTTCTTAATTTCTTATTTTTTTCTCCTAATATCTTTAAGCCTTAATGGTACCCAAAAATGTGAGGTCTCCTAGTCCAGGAGCTCCTCTCAAAGCCAGAGGCAAAAAGAAAGATCCAAACAGTATGTTAATGAACATTTTATTGTGATCATTTTTTATTATAATAACAGCAAATAACTTATCACTTTGCTTGATTTATCCATCATTTATCTTATTTATATCTCTTTTTCTGTCATTCTTCTGCTAACAGGCAAGAGTCATGCTAATACTGACCAGAAAGATCAAAGAGAACGTAAAGAGCGAATGGGTCGTAAAGAACAAAGCCCAGACAGTAAGCTTTTTCTTACATTCATTATTTTACACCTGATTATTAGACTACTGTGCAGTTTGTGTGATTAATGATATATCTGTAATGTAACAGAATGTTGCGGAAGGGTCACAATGCTTAAAAAACATGATGATTTAAATTGTGATCTTATTATTACTGTGAATTCTTGTGGGCACAATAACAGTCTTGCGTACTGGTGTATTACCACCCAAATCAAATAATAATTTTATTCTGGAGTTTAAGGAATTTTTATGAGGAATTATGATGAAACATGGCAGACTTATGATTCATTAGGCTTTAATATTAATGTTTGTTTTTACGATATGATTACTGTAATTCGCTTTATTCAGGAGTTGATCAGAAAGATTTGGACCAAAGCCAACCACAAACTGCGGGATTAATGCCAGGTACATGTAAGCATGGGCACATCACACCCATTTTATTTTCGCTCTAATGATTACTGGTTTATTTCTGTATAGAAATTTATCATTAAATGGTTTAGAGCCAACATTGCTGCATTACTGATATTACGTACTGTACATCTGCCACGTGTCTGAGGTCTTCTGATCAGTATTTCTCATCAACTTTTAATCTAGTTCTAGATTCAAACATTTTAGATTAGATTAGATTCAACTTTATTGTCATTACACATATACAAGTACAGTGTAACGAAATGTAGTTTAGGTCTAACCAGAAGTGCAATTAGCAAGTGCAGATATACAGTGTGAATAAATACAGAATACAATATTAGGAAAATACTATACAAATGTTGTATGAAAATATAACAGTCGGTATGTACTATGAACAATATATACAGAAGGCTATATACTGTGAACATTAATGTACAGGTGGTTATGAACAGATAACAATATAGACAATACAATAGTGCAAGTGACTTAATTGTGCAATAGTTACAGACATTAGCTATTAAAGTTACAGTGCAGTAGATGAGTTAATGCGGTTATTAAAGGTACAGTGCAGTACATGAGTTAATGCAGTTGTTGAAGTTATAGTGCAATACATTAGTAGGTGCAGATAATACAGTTACAGTGTATTAGATGAGTTAGTGCAGTTATTGAAGTTACAGTGCAGTAGATGCGTTAATGCGGTTATTAAGGTTACAGTGCAGTAGATGAGTTAATGCAGTTATTGAAGTTACAGTGCAATAGATGAGTAGATGCAGTTAGTTATGCAATAAATGCAATAGATGAGTTACAGTGCAGTAGATGAGTTAATGCAGTTATGGAAGTAGTTTATTAGTGCAAATGAGCATTCAGTGTAATATTCCTGGTGTGCAAGTGAGCAGTATAGAGTGGAAATGATGCTATGTGTGGTAAACAGTCCGGTAGAGCAGATAACATGAAGTACTGGTGTGTACAGTTCAGTCATGGATGCAGCCCTGTTATGCAATGTAAACAATGTAGTAGCAGCATTAAAGTTAAAGTTATGAGGGTTAGTGGAATCAGTGGGGAGCAGAGTTCAATAATGAAACAGCTCTGGGAAAAAAGCTGTTTCCTAGTCTGCTGGTTCTTGTCCGGAGGCACCTGAAGCGCCTACCGGAAGGCAGGAGAGTAAACAGTCTATGAGCGGGGTGAGAGGAGTCCTTGAGAATGCTGCGAGCTCGACGCAGACAGCGTTTCCTCTGGATGTCCTCAATGGAAGGGAGTGTAGTCCCTGTGATGCGCTGGGCTGTTTTCACCACCCGCTGCAGTGCCTTGCGCTCAGCAACAGAACAGTTCCCGTACCAGACTGTGACACAGTTGGTCAGGATGCTCTCTATCGTGCAGCGATAGAAGTTCACCAGGATAGTTGAAGACAGTTGGTTCTTCTTCAGTGTCCTCAGAAAG
The DNA here is from genome assembly GCA_008369825.1 of Triplophysa tibetana. Lineage (NCBI taxonomy): Eukaryota > Metazoa > Chordata > Actinopteri > Cypriniformes > Nemacheilidae > Triplophysa > Triplophysa tibetana. The sequence continues at coordinate 9,170 of SOYY01000069.1, forward strand.
AAGAGACGCTGGTGAGCCTTCTTGACCAGGCATGAGGTGTTGGTGGTCCAGGACAGGTCCTCCGAAATATGGGTCCCCAGGAACTTAAAACTGGAAACACGTTCAACAGCCATCCCGTTAATGTGGATGGGGTCGTGTGTGCCTCCTTTCGCCTTCCTGAAGTCCACGATGATCTCCTTTGTCTTGGAGGTGTTAAGGAGCAGGTTGTTGTCTGAGCACCATGTGGCCAGGTGCCGTACCTCCTCCCTGTAAGCAGTCTCATCGTTGTTGCTGATGAGACCAATCACTGTTGTATCGTCTGCGAACTTGATGAAGGAGTTAGATCCATTCACAGGCCTGCAGTCGAGTGTGAAAAGGGAGTAGAGAAAGGGGCTCAGTACGCAGCCCTGTGGTACACCAGTGTTGAGGGTGATGGTGGTGGAGCAGATGTGGCCTAACCTAACAAGCTGAGGCCTGTTCGTCAAGAAATCCATAATCCAGTTGCAGGTTGAGTTGTTAATGCCTAGGTTTCCAAGTTTGCTGATTAGCTTGGAAGGGATGACGGTATTGAATGCAGAGCTGAAGTCTACAAACAGCATGCGTGCATAAGTGTCCTTATTATCCAGATGTGTGAGCACGGAGTGCAGCGCCATTGACACTGCATCATCTACGCTCCTATTGCTGCGGTAGGCAAATTGGTATGGGTCCAGTGTGGATGGTAGAGAGTCTTTTAGGTGTGACAAGACCAGCCGCTCGAAGCACTTCATAACAATGGGTGTGAGTGCTACAGGGCGGTAGTCGTTCAGGCATGTCGGGCTGGAATGTTTTGGAATGGGAACAATGGAGGTGGATTTGAAACATGCTGGAACAACTGCTTGGGCGAGGGACAGGTTGAAGATATCCGTGAAGACCCCAGCGAGCTGCTCCGCACATGCCCGGAGTACGCGACCAGGGATGCCATCAGGGCCAGCAGCCTTACGTGCGTTTATCCGGCTTAGTGCAGTGTAAACATCTGTGGAGTTAAGTGTGATGATTGGGTGGTCAGTAAAAGGTGTGAGCCTGGTGGCGGGTTCCTTATTGTCTCTCTCAAAGCGTGCATAAAAGTCATTAAGCTCGTTCAGAAAGGCAGCATCTGTGGCTATGGGGATGGAGTGGTTGGGTTTGTAGTCACTTATGGCCTGGATGCCCTGCCACATGCGTCGAGGGTCAGAGTTGGTAAAATGCTCCTCTAGCTTCAACTTGTAGCAGTGCTTGGCCTTTCTGATGCCCCTCTTCAGATTTGCCCTGGAAGTACTATAGGCCTGTGCATCACCTGATCTGAAGGCGGTGTTGCGTGCTTTCAACAGGAGGCGCACTTCCTTGTTCATCCATGGCTTCTGATTAGGGTATATGGTGATCTGCTTCTGAGTTGTGACACTATCAATGGTGGTATTGATGTAGTCCAATACAGAAGAGGTGTAGCTGTCTATGTCCGTGTGAGAGCCACTGGTGGCCTGAGAAGCAAACATACTCCAGTCTGTGCGTAGAAACCTTTCCTGGAGTGTGAAGTCTGCCCCCGCAGGCCACACCTTGATGGTCTTCACTGATGGCTTCACACGATTAATGAGAGGTGAGTACTTGGGGGTGAGGAACAAAGAAAGGTGATCAGATTGACCCAGGTGGGGGAGGGGTGTCGCGGCGTAAGCTTCAGCCATGTTTGTGTAGACATGATCCAAAGTTTTGTTTCCTCATAAGGGTGATCAGACCTTTTCAGCAGCTGTACACGCCTGGGTGCTTGCCTTATGTTTTTCTATATTTTACCTTTGTATTGTTCATTTTAATATTTAATTGGTATTAATTTTATTATCTTTGGATAGCACATTGAGCAACCACTTCTTTATTAAATTGTGCTGTACGATGAAAAAAAGACATGATACATCTGTGGCATGTTTAACTTAACAATTTACAATAATAATAACATTACTTAAAATAATTACAATAATAATGTTAATAAATGACACAAAACCATGTAGTCTTAAGCTTAAAAGCCAAGGAAACACATTTACACACGGAAGTCCCTTTGAACCAGAAGTTGAAATATATATATATTTTACATGTTCTGATGCATTTTGAAATGCATTTAGAAAAGATAGTGTGTGTGGGTTGTGTTAACCACTGTGAATTGATTTGATGTATTAAAACAGCTGTTGCTTTTTGAAATGGACCTGGTAGCAGACTGACAGCCAGAGACTGTGTGTCTATTGCTATGAGATTGTTTGAAGGCGTTCCTAGCTTTGGTTTTCCTAGTAACAGTTGAATTGAATGAGATTGTGTCGCTCTGCCACTGCTAGTTTCTGGCGGTCTGAACGGGGCATGACTGTTGGGGGGGGAATTACTGGATACCCTGCCAAAGATGTCATCGAAGATAACGTTTCAGATTTTATTGATAAAAGATTATGGGAGAACATGAATTTCAAAATGTGAATCACCCCGACTGATAAGCAATTTACAATAAACACTTACATGAATTTTCATTTTACTGGGACTGTAAGATGTAGTGACAAAGCAGCACAGGCCCAATAGTTCTATGAAAGGGACTGAAACTTAAAAATCGTAAGCATTGAGTTAAGATAATTCATATTATTATAATATAAAGAATAATATTTGTACAATTACTAAATCTTTTATTATTTTGGAGAAGTACATTGATTGTTACTTAAAGGGGGTCATTTGACTCGGCTAAAACGAATATTATTGTTCGCTTTTGATGTACTACAATGTGTATACACGATTTAAGGTTAAAAAACGTTGTATTTTCACCATACCATGCATGTTTGTATCTCATCTTTGCTCCGCCTCTCTGAAACAAGGCTGATATTTTACAAAGCGCATCGCTCTGAAAAGCGAGGTGTGCTAAGATTGGCCAGGTCACTAGTGCATAGTGATTGGTCGAATTCTGTACAGAACGGAAATGTAATGCCTGCTCCAGCGGGTACAATGACATTAACAAGACCGCCCACATTACTTGCGTGTACATTTTGCCGGTTTTAGTCAAATCACTCCACGAGCTGACGTCAAGTTGTGTGGGTGTGTGTTGTGTGTTTCAGGCAGGTCTTGGTGAGCATTCGCTTCTAGATAAAACACATCTTTTGTTCCGATACTTACATTTTTGCAATTTCACGTGTCTAATACCTGCATGGGCCACTTATAACACACCAAAGACAAAGAAAAACATGTACTTCCGGGTGAATGACTCCTTTAATGCTTTTTACTTTTTCTCTCTTAATTACAGGGTTACCAGTTCCTGTTGGCTCATTGGCAGTGGATGGCTTTGCTAAAAGGACTGACCTTCTTAAATGTGAGTTAAAACTTTTTTAAACTATATGTTTAAAATGTTTTAAACTATATTCATTATTTCACATATTTGCTTACGTTTTTCTTTATAGATGGAACCATCCTCAATTTTGATGTCAAAACAGCTCACAAGCGGATTGTGCTCTCTGAAAATTTCACCAAAGCAACAGTCACAGATGAGCCCACCGACTATCAAGACATCCATACTCGCTTTTCTGTTTGCTCTCAGGTGCTCTGCACGAAGGGCTTCTCTCAGGGGCGCCATTACTGGGAAATCAAAATGAGCAGCAACAACTTCTGTGGACTGGGACTTGCATATGGTAAAATCGATCGTAAGGGTCCATCCAGTCGTTTGGGCCGTAATGCAGAATCCTGGTGTGTGGAATGGTTTAACGTTAAGCTTTCTGCATGGCACAACAGCATCGAGACCGTGTTGGAGAATCCAAACCCCAGCCGTGTGGGCATCCTGCTTGACTGTGATGAGGGAAGTGCAACTTTCTTTAACGTGAAGGACAGGGTTTTTCCCTTTCACACCTTTGTGTTTCCTTTCTCTAAGCCTGTGTATCCAGCTTTCTGGATCTTCTCAAACGGCTCTAATGTCTCTCTGTGCAAGCTCACTAGCTAAACTATACATTGTGAACTGATGATTCTTGATATTGATTATTTTGTGTAATAAATTGGTTGTTTTGTGATTCTAATATGGTTTCTTTCAATAGAAAATGTTAGCCAAGATAATGTTCTTGCAAAATTTAAAATGTTTGATATTTTCAGGATCGGTTAAGCCAGATGACTCACAAAATTTGTATTATTTTGTGAGAACAAATACACGCTACAAATGCAAATGTAGGAAAATCAGTTGTTTGGACAACAGTCAGTTATAGTTTAGCGGGTTAAACGTACAAAAGTATCTAAGATGAGCATTCCATTTCCAATTTTACTATATAAACTTTGATTCGATCTGTATATATTGGTAAGATCGCATGAACACCTTTAATTTCATCCGTTTGAGCACTTGGTTCACAGTACACGCCATAAAATAAAAGCCTGCAGGTGTTGTCATATGAGAAATGTGTAGCATAGTTAAAATAAAAAGCCAAATCAGATTTTATCTGTGAATATGCTTAATTAAAGTATTGTTAATTAAAATGATTTATATTGTGGGATTTGATGGACTTCTACATGTACACTTATTTGGATTGTTTTCCAAAGTGAGAAAATACATGTATTAAACAAAATAGAATGTGACAGAATAACATGATTAAGATTTGTTCATGCTGCATGTCTAATATCAGAATATGTATGTAAAAAATTGTAATTCTCTGTTGTGTTATACTGGTGTTCTTCTGCATATGCATGTGGTTTTTGTGCTTTATGATTAAAGGATTGAACTGGATTTAAATGGGTTGGTATAGTGTAAGCGTCTCAATAAACTTGTTTGTTAGTAGTCAAAAGCAAATAATAGCCGCAAAACACAAATTTTGCTATAAAATTACAACAACGTTAAGAAAAAATATTTCTAATGCCATGTTCCATGATGGTAGTTACACAAGTTGAGGATTACATGATAAAGTATGACAAAACCAAACCTCAGGCTTAGATTGTGTGTACATCTCAATCAGCTCCCTTCAGTTCAGCAGTAAGGGCATTGACTATGGGGTCAACCATATTAAGGGCTCTCCATTTCGCAAAATCCTTCCAGTGCTCTGAAACGTTCAAGCTTTATAAAATTTCACAATTTAATGCAAAACCCAGGAAGCATTGCTGCTCCTCATATTTACTTGCCGGAAATTGTATGACATATTTATCTCAGACCAAAATAGTCAACAAAAGTTCCAAAAAAGTTTAAAAGTCAACTCTTAATAAATATTATGATACACGATCTTTGTAAAAACAAGCTTTTACGTCTTCATTGTATATAAACACATATCACTAGGGTACAATCTAGTTGTCTTATTTTAATTAAACTTTTTGTTGTAAACGTTGTACAATGTTTAGTGTATTATCAAGTATTTTAACCAGTAAAAAAACAAGTCAAATTTTAGTCCCTCTTATTAAACTGACCAATCAGAATTTACATTCAAATGACGTCCACATTTAGCGTGTGTCTGCCTTGTCAGTTGTTTCTCAATGTTAATTCACGCCCTTTTTTTCAGTATTAATAAAATTCACAAGGAAGAATAATTGAATTTCCTTCTATAGCACATAAACAATCATTATCAAAAATCAAGCTGCGTCATCAAGCACACGTGGTGGATACAAACACGCAATTTAGCCGGAATATCGAAGAAAATCTTAAGTGATCTAAAATACCTTTAAGGCTTTAGGAGAGCGAGGTATCTTGTAAACACAGGTGAATACATATTAGTATAATTTATTAAGTGTGTGTAAATGCTGTATGCGTGATGGTAAAGGTTTATAAGGCCATGTGTTTAACTAGGTGGCAAGTTGGAATGGAAACAATGGAATTTGCCACAACTTTATTACATTTTAATTAAAATGTACCAAAAGTCAGTGATAATAAATTATTTATTCATCCTATTGTTTATAATCTATCTTCAGCAGTAAAACAAACTTTTTAAAGAGTAGGTCTATCCAAATATATTTGTCATCAGTTATAAGCAGCATGAAGAGGAAAACGAAAAATGTAGACTATCAGTGTTTATTAATGCTTTTGTTTTTCTAATCAGTTATCTCATTTATTCGATTTCAGTATATGTATTTCTTGTTTTTGAATTGCTTTGTTTATTGAAACAAAACTGCACAGGCTCGTATTAACAATTATTATTGACATTTGACATTATAAATGTCAGATCAAGAGCAGGGTGCTGTGTGAGATGATGGCCTGTAGGCTACACTATAACCTTAGTGTTGTTTAAACATGGCGAAGTGATGTGGAACTGTAATGCGGTCAGCAGACCTGGAACACCTTCATAGGTGTGCATTTAACTTAAGTATACCCATAGAAAGTTTGTCAACCAATCAGATTTAAGCATTCAACAGCCCAATGGTATAAAAGCTAAATATAAAATGTCATATGAAAACAAAATAAAACAAATTATTCAGGCTTGTGCGGTGCAAATTTGCACTGCATTAATGAACAAATATTCCGGAATGCTGCGAAGTAGGAATTATGCAATATTTCTTCAACATAGCCTTATTGCAAGACAAACGCCAAGTTGTGAATATTTGTTAATTATTTAAATATTATTTCTTTTATTTTGAACAAAAATGTGAGTTAAAAATTAAATGTATCGTTTTTAAAGGTACAGTTTGTAGAAACCGCCGCTAGAGGGCGAACGATCAAAACAGCAACACTGCTGTTGCTTAGTGACGCTGTGAAAGCGCGTGGAATCATGGGATCTGTTGTCTTTAACTCCACCGTTGATGTCCATCAATAAGACGGGAACGAGAAATCATTTTAGAGGTGTCATGAGGTATCGAGTCCGAAGGAGGTATCATAGTCGGAAACAAATAGTATAATACAATACAATCTTAAGTCGTTTTGGATAAAAACATCCGCCATATGCGTAAATGTAAAATTCTTTGTTCTTTATTAATTGATAGATGATTAATATTAATTATGCATAATTATAATCAATAAATATAAACAATTAGCAGCAGAATATTTACCTCACTTTAAACTTCTTTAATTTGGAGCAAGAGAAACGAGGGGAGTGGCTTTCTTGTTTAGATATATTTCACTTCAGTCACACATTGGTCCAGTTTTGGTTGCCATCTCTAATAACCTATAATCAATAATAAAAATCAATCTAATAACCTAGAATAAAACCTGCTCCAGAGAAGGTTAGCCATATAGCGTAGGTTACCATGGCAACAAAACCCGATCCAAACCAACTATACGTGATCTTACCTGGGTAAAAACCGAAACTGGCTTTCTGCAATAGGCCTCTGGAGCAAACGGAATGCAGTCAATGAACAATATTGGATGTACGTACACATCCAGACAGTAGGTGGCTCTGTTTCCACAGAAACACGACGAAGTTCATGTTTACATTCTCCTCCTCCTCCTCTTTTTTTCTCTAGCTGTCTTTTCATCTCTCTGGAAAAGGTAAGTGCTTTCTTGGCATTGGCCTTTCGATAAAACATCTGATATTTACCATTGATGTATGTTGTTATATTTCAAGGAAGCCAAGTTTTGAAATATGATCAGTTTAAAACACACAATATGGTTATGCAGTCAGGATGGACAATAACAAAATCAACATTCAAGTTTAAACGTATTGCATTGCCAACATAACACTAATTGAATCACATTTGATTTACCCTTTAACTGTAAGGAGCAATTTTCTTTAGTTAGTGTTTGGCTTTAAGTAAGACAAAAGTATTCAAGGGCGACAGTGGAGCTGGTAGTCTGTACTATATATGGGTCGGCTACTGTGATTCTCAGAGGGAGTCTTTTCTTTTTCTATGTGCCTGACACGATCAGTCTCGGTGGTCTGCCATGGCTGTACCAAGAGGGGGTATCCCGGCTGACCTGCTACTTAGAATAAATGACGTTGTAGCCGTTGTGGTGTACCCAAGCGATAAATCTCAAGGGTGTGTTGTTTAATTGTTGCGATCTACGAAATTCTGACAAAGTGCTGAAATGGTAGCCACTACAGATAATGGAGCTCCGTGGGGGTCTTTAATCGAAGGGATTAATTAATCGCTCCAGATTGAAAGGTACAGCCAGCACGTTGTAGCAAGAGATGGAGTGGGGGGGGGGTCATCGTGGGGGGAGATAGGATCAGTCCATTTAGTCTTGTCTTTACTCATCCTGCCTGAAGTCTTGCAGCTGAGAGCGGAGAGTTGCCATCGACAAATCCCACAAGACTTCCCACCACATTGAGTGGTTAAAAATAGCCATGTGATTTCACACCTACAATTACACACCCAAAAGCTTTGCAGCACAACCTGAGCTCAGTCCATATAAGCCCAATATAGATATGATCGTAGTTATCTTCCTGAGAGATTCTGTTGAAAGCCGGATTGTAGGAGGCATACACCGTATACCCATGTGACAGATTATTTAAGGTTTAGATTTAATCTGGTGTAACTGCTGCTCTATGCAGGCGCAGGCAGATACATGTAATGCTGGATGATGTAGATATAGATGGCACTGTACTAATGTGCCATCAGACAGAGAGAGAGAAGAGAGAGAGAGAGAGGGAGAGAGAGAGAGAGAGAGAAATGCTGCAAAGTGGCTTTGGTCCAAGGGGAAAAGAACAATATGCTGAAATAAACAACACAATGTTGGGTGCTGTTGTTGGCTTTAATGTGGTGGTTAGGGTGCTCCAGGTGGCTGCTAGGGTGATTCTGGGGGGTTGCTAATGTTGTACAGTTCTCTATTTAGTTAACCAGGAACCACATGTAATAAGACCATTTAATATTTTTTTACATTTTCATAGGTTCATCTGGTTTATCTACTTTATTTGATCAGTTTTATGGGTTATTTTAATTTGTTTATTGGATGGTTTCCCGGACGGGGCTTAGGCCTAGTCCCAGACTAACTAATTGTTAGAGGCGTCTTAAACACAGAAATAATTTAGACTGGAATAACTTAAATATATATATATATATATTTTTTTTTCTATGGGAGTTTTGGGTTCCTCGCCACCGTTTGCATATTGTTTTGCACTATCTGCCTGGCCGGGGGGGCTGTTTAGAATTCAGAAATTAGACTCATGTACAGCTGCTTTGTAACAATGAAAATTGTAAAAAGCGCTATATAAATAAAGTTGAGTTGAGTAAGTAAAATGTTGTCTGAAAATGTTCACCAGTAACTTTTCTTTGTAATGTATTTTTTTAACACAATTTAAGAATCCTTATTTAACTAAGGCCTATAGTCCTAGTTTAAGATAACCCTTGTTCCGGAAAGCGCCCCTGTATGCTATATGCAGCTGTTTATTTTCTAACAAGGAGGAAAATATGAGGCTTTGAGTGGCAAATAAACATTAATTCCTCTTCATGGCAAATACCAGGATACCTTGTATATCAAGATTCATCCCAAAAATACCAAGATGAAATTGGGTCAATATCGCCCAGCCCTAGTTGCTATGGTAATGCTAGCTCAAATAAAAAGAGTTCTGTGATGCCCAATAAAGCTGTCTCTGGATATGATGAATCTACAGGATTTTTTCCAGATTTTTCAACTGCCAGACGAAAATCACGAATCTGTTTACTTCGAGTAAATACACTTGTCCTCGACAAGCCGCATGTTTTTAGGCATCATTCTCGTACATAGCATAAATGGTGCAAGGCTAGGTTAATGTTTTGTCTAAATCCGAAGCAAACACCCCTTATAACAAAGCACCAGAGAGAAATGCAACTGGGTGACCAAATTACTGAGAGATAAAAATGCCCAACTTTAAAAATATGATCACGGTGATCATTCACATCACGCTCAGCTAAAACGTTAGTTGCCAAAGAAGCAAATAACAACTTGGGTTAATAACGGCGAACGCAATGCATGATTAAATCCACATTATTTATTTCACAACAAAGAACATCACCATTTCATCACTAATGATGGAAAAAGAGAGCTTTATATAACACAGAAAGTGAAGCTCCATGCATGTCATTTGTATCGTGCCAGTGAATATGAATGTATGAAGTGATTCTCAAATCTTGTATTGCTGCTGTCATTATGGTCTTTATTCAGTCCTGTTGGCATGGCAACTGAGTCAAGCCCTCGCTGTTATCAAAGCAAACCTATTGGGGCAGAGTGTGGAAGCGTATGTGTGTTTGTGTAGTATTCTGCAGTGATAAATACAGTGCATTTAGGCATTGTCAGAGACAAAGTTTTTCAGTTTTGTGTATGCATCTGCTGAAACATTTTCTTGTAAACTGTAACATTCAGGGTGAACTATGAAAAAGATTAAGCCCTCATGCGTAGCCAGGGAATTTCCCAATCTATTAATCTTATCAAAATAAGGAAGCCGCTTTTAGTGTCATTCAAATATAAAGTAAAATGTTATCTTTGCGCAGTTGTCTGAATCAGCGATACTTGTTTTGTATGGAAACAGTTACATGTCATTTGCAAGTCTGTTGCAACCTTTTGTTTCCAAAATGATGATGAAATGCAATTGGTGTATCTAAGATTATACTAAAATGCACCCAGAAAGAGAATAACAACCCACTCAACAGTTGCGATACATTTTTTGCACATTATTTTACTGTCTGTGTCTCTAATCACTAGCAATCTACTCTATAGTGTTTTGCAACGCTATCCGCATATACATCTGCAATGATGTTTTTACTGTCAGTGTATTTTTTCAGTGTAAATAGGGCTTATTTGGAATTTTGGCATTCAAATTTATGCATTCAGTGCTCGTTTTTGGGTGTGTTTGTTCTGTTACCAGATTTGCATACATTACAGTAAATCGTAGGCTGAAACAATGCGGACAGAGAATACATGGTGTCGGCAAACAGTTTGCACAGTACATTTAAAATCCTCCCATGTTAAGTAGAGAGTTCACTAAAATGATTTTTTTTATCATTTACTCACCCTCATGTCGTCCAGACCTATGTGACAAAAGAAGATATTTTGAAAAATGTTTACAACCAAACAATATTGGGCCCCATTGACGTCCATTGTGTGCACACAACCCTTGAGAAATTTTGTGTCTATTGTTGAACAGATGATGACAGGATTTTTATTTCCGGATGAACCGTCCCTTTAAATCCCCCAGTATGACCAGTTGTCTATTTGTTATTATAACGGTAAAGTTGGAGAGTGACTTAGTAATTTCAAATTGTTATGGCGTCAACACAGCTGTTTATCGGCTGCACTTCAGGGACCGTTCTCAATTAAACTGTAATCTGTTTTTTTCTTTGTTGGAAGCGGTCAGCACTGTTCTAACCATCCACTTATTCATAATTACATGCAGCTTTCATGTCACACAAATAACTCGAGTCATTAATGCTACATCTTTATTTCACTATTCCAGTAAAAGCCTGTGTCATTCTCAATTACTGCAGGAAGTCTAGGGTGGGGGTAGCTCGTATATGTACGTTAGGAGTGTGCGAAGGAGGAAAAAGACAGGCGGCACCCTCATCTCATAATAAAATAACACGCGGTCCACGTTGGCTCTTCCCAGAATCCATGTGATCAGTTGCCATGGGAATGGTGCAGAGGCCCACTTCAGCTGTCAGCGTGCTGTTGCAATCTTGGCTTGAGAACAACAGTCACCTACAAAACACAGCCGTGTATGTAATTTCAACCTGCGTGTCCATTTATGCATATTATCATATTTGTACGCATATTAGTCATATTACTTTAATGACGCAGGCAGATTTGGTCGATCAGTTGATATATGAATGGAGCAGCACAGCTTATTTTTGTCAACTATTAGCCTGCCCGATCAGTCGACGTCGGGTTTCCTCTGTTATTAATGTGAGAGCTTTCTCTCACGGCTCTCTTGCAGCTAAAAGCACATTCTTAGTCTATTGCATAATTTTCCGGCTGTGGTGTGACCTACTTCTACTGATGTAACACAAACACACACAGGTCCAACAACCAACAGATACTTTTGTATGTGCATGATCTGGTCGCATGATCTTTATGTATATGACTGCTCACTGGAGGGAAAAATCATCGGTTAATAACAAAAAAAAATACAGTCTGTTTTTGCATGGCTATAAAAGACTTAATATGGTCAAAGATAATAGATATATACACAAGATGCGTCTTTATTACTGTGAATAGGCAGGGCATGCAAAACACAAAAGGCGCTCTAGCGAAGGAAGTCCCCACTCCTTTCCGAAGAACTGCGGTGGCTGACACAGGACTAAGATGTCGTCATGTTTTTGCTTCCTTGCTGAAGGACTTGACGTATTATTGAAATGCATTCTTTAGAGCTGTTTGTCTGTTCTGCTACCGTAGAAACAACATTGGCGAGTTAAGGAGACCCGCAGTGTATGTAGATAGCTCGTTCTAAGATAATAAAAACATAAGGCTTCATTAGGTAAGGTCTTTATATACCTCTGAACACAGAGTTATGTATAGTAAATTGCATTTCTCTCAATAGGTCCTCCAAAAATGTACACATAGGACCTGTAATTTTTGGTCGAAAATATGCTATTTAGTTCTTTCCCTGCCATACCCATACCAAATGACAGAACAGAGTCTCTGAGTTTTACCAAAAAGAAAAATAGAATAGTTCAATGGTTCTTTTTTATCACCTCTTTTATGTGGGCAGGTTTCTTTAAAAATGCGACATTTAGATCTAACAGCTAGTTAGATCAATTACCATTCATATTATGGACTCCGCCCATATCAGATTCAGAAGGATGAATAAAAAACAGATCAAATATTTCCCATTTCTAGATTCTGAGATACTTTGGACAGAGTTCACATTCAGAAAATGTGTAAGAGCGCCACCTGCTGTACAACAGTGAAAACACAGATACCTGGAAAATTCCATGTTTGGCAGAGAAGCATTTTCTCATAAAACCCAGGAACTCTGTGTTTGGCGGGGAAAGAGTTCATTGTAATTTTGGCATGAGAGCGAGTAAATTACAGCAGAATTTTCATTTGTGGGTGAACTTTTCTGTAGTTTGATGTGAGGATAGCATTCACATTTGTCTGAAAGCTTGTAGACATTCACAAATAAGAACACATTGTCATACAGCTTTAATTCTCCTGATCAGTGATCAATGTCACTACATCCCAGATGCCTCCTTTGATCTTCTTTTAGATGTTTCAAGCCAGCGTACAATAATATTATAATTGCGTGGTTGTAACTAATCCGTTTTAGCGCACTGCGTACTGTGACTAAAGATTTATTTGTGAAGATTATTCAAAGGTAAACAGTTTTATCATTTCCATTTTGTCTAGGTAAGATTAGTTTTATTAGTTTGTGAATTTCACACTGCGATGCTTTTTGTTTCGCTCCAGCTTGCAGGTGTGTAAACATCAAATGAATTATTAATTTCTCACCTATGAGGAAGCTGAAATGAGATGCAGCTTTGACTCTGTCCCCTGGTGCTGAACGCGTCTGGCTGAAAGACCTTGGAATACTTACCTTTAGTGACGCATTGTACTTCTGTTCACGTACAACATGTTCTGTTGGGTGAAGATCTAAATTCAGCCGTACCATCTCACAGGACTGTTACGATTTGTTTCGACATCCCTAAGTCGCTCAGTAACCCTTCTCACAACCCTTTTGTGTATTCTACTACAATCCAAAACAGGTCTCTCTCTCTCTCTCTGTGTAGTGTTTGTTTTTCAGAAAATCAGTCTGAATTAGTTCTATTGCTGTAATTGTGAAGGATTCAAATATTGAGTAAATCTATGAAATTAAAGTGTCAGGTTTACCTAAAGGAGATAGTGCCCCCCACAAATAAAACCATATTTAAGTTAAAAATGTTAAACTTTGCAATCCGTTGTTTTGTTAAAAAAATTACAGTTTCTCATAGGAATGTTAATATTGACTTCTAACCATTTACCGATAGTAAAAGCGGAACATGCAGATGCGTGCCACCAGGTGTAAATGCCCTCCGAAACATTTGCGAGACGGATTAAAATCACGCAAACCACTTGACGAAACAGGCCAAGTGTAATTCATCTGATTGAATTTATCAGGGCGTTACTCCTCCAAACGGAGTCCATCACTGGGAGCTTTGCTCAAGCTCAAGTTGGTTGTTTTAAATGTAGAAGCGCGACAATCACGCTCACAACACGCTGTGACATTTTCTCCCAGTCAGCAAATTTTCTTTGGTGCAGATTTGGCCCAGAAAAGCTGCTAACCTGTGGCCCACTTAAGAAAGAGTTTCCCGGCCCAGATCTGGTCCACATCTTCCAACAACAGTGATCAATATAATAAAGAAAGATGTGGCCCAAATTTGGACCTTTTACAACATTCTTGCTAAGTTAAGTAAAGGACTAACGGCCGTTGTGTGGGCCACATGTATCTGAAAAGTCAGGATTCTCCCAGAATTTAACCATATTTACATTACTTAAAATATTCAATAAACACAATCAAGCAATATTAAACAAAAACACTGATTCTCAAAAAAAAAATTTTATTACAGATTATGCAAAAGCCCAACTATACTAGGTAATGTACTAGTTACATTTCTGATAATGTGATTAAAAATAAACATAATTTACTCCTTTAACAGTTCTCCTTCTGGGGATATTCCTAATGTCTGTGGGGATCATTTGTAGGGAGATCTGTTGGGAAAAGTATATACTGACATAAGACCTATTTTATATTACTGCCTACTTCTTTAAACACAAATTTTGTTGGTAAGGCTTTCACATAAGACTTTAAAAAACAATTAAAAGACAAAAATGTTAATGTAATGTGTAAAAGTCAATTTGAGCCGAGTTTGATTTGTCTGGAGAGTGGATAGTCTATTTTCAGACAGATTTTTCTAATGAGGGTTATTTAATCATTAAACCATTATCGCTGAGGAAACACCAGATTTCTTTGTGAATTTGACAGCTTTATCAATTAAACAATTTACAAAATCCTTAATCCATGCAATACTGACACAAAATGCTACATATCTCAATGAAATACAACATAAAATGTCAAAACACCACTTATCTTGTGTGTTCGTTGTTTTCTGGGCCATATACCCCTAAACATGATGTTATTTCCTTGCTCTTTGTTACTTGTGGGTATAGTTCGTTTTTTACCCGTAAGAGTGACGTGAAAAAAAATTGCGCGACGGGAAGTGAATTTCTCGCCTGAGTTGAAATCTTCGTGTCAAAGGTCCTGTCAATCACGCCGCCCGATTCGCTCCGCCCAGCGCGAGTTCCAACTTTTCGCATCTTTGCACTTTATATGTAATTTTCTCGCGCAAATTGCTTAATGGGAAACTTTACCCAAAAATAAAAATTCTGTCATCATTTACTCACTTAGATTGTTCCAAACCTGTATACATTTCTTTGTTTTGCTGAACACACAGAAAGAAATTTGGAAGAATGTCTTGTCTCACCCACCATTTACTGCCATAGTAGATAAATAGTAGTCTGCCATAGTAGTCAATGGGGGGTGAGATTTGATAGTCTTCAAGATATCTTCCTTTACTCAGGTTTGGAACAATTTGAGGGTGAGATATTCATTTTAGGGTGAAGTATCCCTGGTGTGACCACAGCATAACTTGTTTTGACTGGTATGATTTTACAGAAAAATCTTAGTTGGACATCAATTGTCATCACTTGCATTTATGTTTCAAACACAGATGGCATTTGACCAAACTTGAGTCGTGTTTGGACAACCCAGATGTTAGTGTCAGACTCTGGATTATTTATTGTTTACCTTATCCCTTGTTGATATAAACTGATTAAATTGAATGGGTGGTTTGGATTATCATCTGTCAGGTGAAGATCTTTGTAATTCTCTCTCTGTCTCTGATCTCTCTTACTCTGCTGTGGTATACTATGCACATTACCAAAGAGTTGAGGATAGATACCTAAACGTGAACTCAATAACAAGCCTTTCTACAGTGTTAAAGGTTCAGTTCGGCCTAAAATGAAACATTGTCACTATGTAATTGCCCTTAAATTGAGATATTTGGAAGAATGTTTGTAACCGAACAGTTCTGGGGCACCATTGACTCAGCGGTGCCCCAGAACTGTCTACCATACTATGGCAGTCAATGGTTCCCCCGACCTGTTTGGTTTCCCACTTTCTTCAAAATAGATTCTGTGTTTAACAGATAAACAAAACATTTAAATAAGTTATATATAGGTGAGTACATAATGACAGAATTTTAATTTTGGGATGAAGTATTAATTTAAGGCATGGGGTGACATAACTTTTCCTTTCTACAAATTTAAATCAGCCTTCAGATTACCTCTAAGAGCATCCATTTAATGCCTTCACAAAAATCAGATTGTCTTTCTCAAAGCGGACAGTCTTCACGTTAAAACCATGTGCAAAACAAAAACAAACTGAGCTTGGTGGTATATCTTGTTTAGAAGAATATTTACCCACATGCAAACTCACGTGAATTTCGGTCTCATTCAACCACATGAGCGCATGCTGGCATCTCTAAACTTAAGCGTGGCTTGCTGAGTTGGCTACTGGAAGGGTTCTTACGGGCTGCTTTTGTTGCCTATTCTCCTCCATTAACAGCCTGATAACATAGAGTTCCAGTGAGAGCTCACTCTCCTGCCTGTCTCATTTAGTCTATAATTACTGATAATGTTCTTAGAGGCTGCTCGCTTTATGACGCACTATGGTGGCAGGGCTAAACAAATTAAAAAGAGTGAGAAACAAAGAGTGCTGTGAATGAGCACGCAGACTAGCGACAGTGGTTTGAGGTGGTATGTTCTCTGGGGGGATGGGCGTTTCGTTGTGTTACCTGTGCTTCTGCTGTAGCACTCGATGCGTTTGTTAAATTGCCTTCAGTCAGTGCAACCACAGGTGCACTGACACCCGACAATAGAGCTCCGGCAGTCATGTGACCTATTCTGTTTACACCGCCATACTGGCAGGCGACGATAGCCGGAAGTGAATATTAAATGAATGGCGGCAGCATGAGATTCGAGGCAACAGAGTTCACTGCGGACTCTAATTCAAAAGAAATAGACCTGTGAATAGCAAAACGTAATAGATTAAACATACCAGATCCCTATTATGCCCCCACGGTGCTTTTAACATGTATCAATAAAGAACCGGATAGCTTTACTGACCCGCAGGATCCTAAAATCTACCATTACCTCATCAACTTTTCATCGTCCTACTCCGGAGACTCTTAAAAAGCCTGGAGTGGTAAAAATGTATTTGAATTTTGTAATGGATATTCAACTTTGGAGTCTGCCGGTGTTCTGTCGGTTTATGCTACCCTGTGAAATTGTGGTACCTCAATACAAAACAGGACTAACCCCTCCCCCAACCAAATCACAACACAAGGGTAGGAAAATTCGACGGGTTGCATAAATTGACAGAACACCGGCTTTAACCTGCTTTGTCGTCATTGGAAGGCTAAGTCAACTGGGTTATTAGCTAATGTTCTCAACCCTAGCTGTCCTTTGTAGGTAGCCAGTATCTTGCAGGTTAAAGGGGTCATATGGCGCCAATACGTGTTTTTCTGTGTCTTTGGTGTATTATAAGTTGCCCATGCATGTATTAGACACGTAAAATTGCTCAAATTAAAGTGTCGGAACAAAAGATGCACTCTATCTAAAAGTGAATGCGATCCCAGACCTGCCTCTTGTAACCACACCCTGGTGAATGTACGTCACTTTGTAACATGATTTGACTTAAGACTGCCCAAATTTAAACGCAAGTAAGGTGGGCGTACTTGTAAATCTCATTGTATCGTAACCGCCACAGCCATGTCGCGGAGACGCTGTGTGTTTCGTTGTGAAAAGAAAGACTCTTCGTCTATCCTTCAAAAAGATGAGACAACTAAAAAGGAATGGTTCCATTTTATTTACAATTCTGTTCCAGAAAAGTACAATCCGAATGTTCACGTTTGTGCAGCGCATTCACCGACATTTGCTTCACGAACCTGGGTGAGAGATTAAGACCGGCTAAGCACGAAAGCTTTGATTAAAAAGCGGGGCAGTTCCAACCATTTAAACTTGGCTGGCGCATCAGATTCACAGCCTGTTAGTATATTTTCATTGTAAAAGACTTTGTTACGGACTAACACAAGTTGAGTTTGTCGTGTGTTTGTGATCTGCAAATGCAGACACGGGCGCGACAGGAAAAAAGACAACATAAGTCCTAATAATCAGTTATAATATTTTAACTAGAGGCAACAAATGTTGTGTTTATAATGTCTTTTTATTAAGTATTAATTTTGGGTTTATTGTCTTTGTTGAGTCGCGACAAGACGTGGCGTAACACTGGTTGATTAAGAAAGGGCAAAATTGTTCGCCTTATTTATTATGTTACCATTCCCTGCTGTAATGCAAGCTTGTTTGTATCTCACACAAACTCTGAATGTTGTATATGGTTGTTTGTTTAATATGTCTTTATAACGTTGTATATAAAAGGTAAAACAGTTCGCTATAGTTTTAAACTATTTTACTCATAAATCTGCAAATCCTTTACATCCTGCTCAAATCGTGCTGGCAAAGTTGATGTATTGGCTTGATCATCTTCATTTTCTGTATGAGAGTCGGGCTCGAATTGATATAAGAAAGTACCGATGACATTTTATCACCTGTCATGATGTTCCGAGTATGGTAAGAGACGTTACATTTCTCTGTCACACTCTTGCAGAATTCGACCAATTGCTACGCAATGGTTAACTGGCCAGAGGAAGAGATAGCGGTGACACGTGTTGGTTAGCACCTTTTATTGTAGTGTCCCATTTAATCGTCTATCGGGGATTCGGGATCCTTAGGAATATGATAAAATTATTTGCCCTTTGCTTTCCCCCACCTGTTCTAGCATCATGGCCCACAGCAGCCATCCACCATGTTAAAATAGTATGATTTGTAAAGTCTAAACAGTTAAAATTATCGTTTGACCACTGTCATTACCAATGCTGTAGCCGCTCTGGCACTCTCTCTGATTGCCTGCCGAAATGGCTGAGTTCAGATTGTCAATCGTCAATCTACGGAGCTCTATTGCCACAGGATCAATTACTTTAGCATTTGTGTGTCTCAATCAGCTCCCTTGTTCAGTAGTCAGATCACTGATCAGGGAGTTGGACATTTTTAAGTGCTGTCTCATTCGCTAAATCCTTCCAGTGCACTGATTACATTCATTCCCTAAAAATTCCCACAATGCAACGCAAAACCCAGGGAGCATTGATGCTCACTATATTCCCTTACCAGAAATCGTGTGACATTTTTTGAATCCGTTTAACTGAAATTGCACAAGCCAACTTAATATGCTTAAAGATGGGGTAACATGCTATTTCATGCATTCTGACTTTACTCTAAAACATGAAAACTTCTCATGCTTAACATGGACAACTTGTTAAAAAACTTGTTGGACGAATAACGTAGTATTTCTTTGCTCGATACACTCCAACTTTCTTCTGAAAGTTTTGTATAAGTCTGGATCCTTTTTTCGTAACAGAGATCCTATTCGCTTTTTTTGTCCATTCTCCCAGAAAAATAGACCCACGCGCCATCCACCGAGCGAAAGAGCATGCCCACGTGCTAGCGTGAGAGAAGGCCATGCCCACGCGTCAACCAGCCAGCGTGAGAAAGAGCAGCACGCCCATCAATGCCGCTTCACTCGGCTGACGGAAGTTTAACTGTGTTTGTTTGCTCCATGCATTTCGGTGCTGAATGTTATATAAACGGTGGATATAACACTGGATTTAGAGATAGCTTGTAACAGATAGATGGGGCGTTTCCAGTGCTAAACACGTATTAAACACACAATACTAGACAGGCAGGGAACACAATCTACTTAATTTAATATTAGACCCAATTTGTGCATGGATATGTAACCAAATATGTAAAGTGTTTCTCCTTTATTTCAAGCATTATTAAAAAAATTAAGCCAGAGAGATGTCTGTTTTGCCTGTTGTTGATAATTACCAGCTGTGGAGTATCACAAGGCTCTCACGCAGTCACGTAAAAGGAAAATATGTGAATGCTGTCCCGATATGAAGTGATACAGGGTCCTTACCAGTGCCTGAACCCCTGTACACGATATACTGATTCACTACCTTGGGAGCTGATTGAGACCTCGCCCATTTCTCATGACCCTTGCCATGTTAATTTTGCGCAGCTTGTCAGTGAAGTATGATTAAATGCTGGTGCTTTTTTATAATGATAGTGTTTGACGGGTGTTGCTTTATCAAATGCACGTTATTAGCGGCTCAAATTCCCATTGTTTGTATATCAAGCAGCATTTCCTACCGATCACAAAGCCGTGCTTAGCGGACAAACTGTGCATGAAACATAATTCCAGACTTCGCTCCAGACAGGTCGATTAACTCGATATTTAGTGTTAATCGCGATTTATCATGCAGCCCTAGCTTATGCCCTTTAAAATAACCAATAGCAGGGACATTTTTATTGGTCAGAAAATGTGATGAGTGAAGAATGATGTCAAAAAAGTTAGGGATGCACAAAATATTATCGGCCATATCGGTATTGGCCGATAAATGGTCATTATTAATGTTATCGGTACTGTCAGCCGATAATAAAAATTAAGGCCGATTTTACAGTATTACAGCCGATTGATTGTGAATCATTTCCTCTGGTTGAACTGGTTCATGTGCACACTGCTCAAAGTTAAAATTATATTATAGTAAAGAACAAATGCATATTGTTTGAAGCCGACTGCTGTCTGAATAATTTCTGTCTTGAGATCTGTCAAACTTGTGGCTATTGAGAACACCTGTATTAGTTGCTCTGGAAGAACATCTTTAATTTATTTATTAAATAAAAATTATACCAGAAAAGTTAAAGAATCTGTCAAATAGGCTTTTTTCTTGATTTTCAGGGGGGGGACGAATTTTCAGTCTCAAAAAATGTCATGTTAATATTTAGATACTGTGTATCGACCAATATTGGCTTCCAATGTTCAAGAATCATCAGTTATCATAATCTGCCAAAATTGACATATCGCTGCATCCCTAATAAAAATCATTGATTAATTTTGGTGGAAGTGAGAGACTGTAAGTTTTGGATGACAAAACTACATTTAGAAGATGATGCTACGTTTAAGGAACACTAGTTTATGGCTATCCCTAAGGCTAACATGTTCATACTGAAAACCAAAAAACTTCCTTTCACTTTAAGGTCTCAAAACTGTAACCTACAAAGGTTTTAAAGTGACCTAATCCATAAGGTTTTCTATCAGTCTTGGAGTCTCGCTGTGCATGTGTCAGGGAAATAATCAATGAGTTAACATGCAAAGCCGTGCTGAACATATGGTCGCCCAAGCATTCGTAATGACATACTGCCAAAGCAATCATTCCAACTCACTGCAGCATGTGTGTGTGTTGGATTGA
The DNA here is from genome assembly GCA_008369825.1 of Triplophysa tibetana. Lineage (NCBI taxonomy): Eukaryota > Metazoa > Chordata > Actinopteri > Cypriniformes > Nemacheilidae > Triplophysa > Triplophysa tibetana. The sequence continues at coordinate 30,374 of SOYY01000069.1, forward strand.
GTCTCAGTCTTTGAGCAGGAACAGAGACAGATGAGGTCCTCTGAGGCTGGAACCCGCTTGCTCCTATAAGTAGGAGGAATCCTAGCTTCCTGTTTCCAGAACACATTGTTTAGCAAATTCCGTGTTTCACCGAATACTAAGAGACTAACCCTTGAGTCGAAACACTAAGGTTGAGTGTGCCAAGCTGGAAAGACACAAACATGTTGTGGTGTGCCCAACAGTTGAGCCAAGAATAGAAAGGATTGTTATTGTGGAATGTCATTAAAAGGATCCAGCAGGACCAAACATAACTCAATGAAATGTTCAGACAGGGCCAGAGATTGGAATAAATTGATTTTTAAAATAATGTTTTCTCTCACTGAGGTACAAAATGTTCAGAATGTTCAATCGTGGTAACAGAATATTGTGGTTTTCAATTGTTTTCAACCATTTAAAAGAATCTAGTCAAGCCAAATCATCTTAGGTTTGTGTTATTCATTATTTCTGTTTTTTTTATTCATGTTTTTATGAAATATTTTGGTATCTTTACATGCATCGCAGAACTTTGGACATTTTCCACTCCACTGTACAGCCTTGAAAAACACTATTCTTTTCAAAATATCCCAATATAAACACTTGAGATTCACTTGACATCTTTTGTCAGCGAATCTGAAGTGTTTATATTTGGATAGTCTTTGTTTACTACTATTTAAAAATGGTTTCAAAAAGAATAGTTTGAGACTGGTTATGACCTGCCTCATGTGTTTTTGTTTTCTTTCCACACAACAGAAATAAGGTATAAAACGTTAAACATAGCATAACATAAAAAAGACTTTACTTTACATTAGTCAAGAATAACATTTAATGCAGTTACATGAAAATGTTGTTTTGTAACTAAAAACACCTTTACTATCAGTTTAGCATCGTTTTTACGATCATAAGGAAAACTGCGGACTTTAAGAACTCACAACTTAAAATTACTCCTGTAGAATAGATATACTAATAAAGATTACTTTCTTTTTAAAGCACAGGAAGGGAAATGTCTACTACTGTTTTATGATAGATATTATTGACTACATGTTATTCATTCACATGAGATAAAACTTGTGGAGACATTAGAAGCTGAACTTGTTTGGCTGCGGTGCAAATGGCTGTCCTGGGGTTCTGTGTTAAGCGCATGGCGCTAGCAACTCTAAGGCCATGGGTTCAATCCCAGTGATTGCACATATTCAGAAACAAATGTATAATACAACGCAATGTAAGTCGCTTTGGAAAAAACAACCTGCCAAATACATATTGTAAATGTAGTGCAAATGTTTCCAAAATGGCCGCCGACGAGACTGTTTCTTTTTTTTCAAGTGGACTGTGATTAAACCCAGATTCCATGACTCTGTACAAGTTGCTGGGAAATCTCTCTGGACAAGGATTAAGGGTGTTGTTTCTGGGGTTAAGGCTTTGGTTCTCAGCCAAAGCCCTGGGGTATGTGTGTTAATCTCTATGTCGCTCCTCATTAGCATTAATGAATGGTAGAAAACACTTGTAATGAAAATAACACGCAGTGTGTGTAAAGCCATGCATAGCCAATGAGTGCTGTGGTAGTGATCTTAAAGTGACAGTATCTTTTTCATCAGTTGAGACTGTGGAGTTCCCTGTTTTGAAAAGGTGCATTCATTTGTATTAATTTTCAACCATTTTGCAAACAAAAACGAGAGGCTAAATGTGAAAAGCAATACAAATTTTACTGTCCATATCTCTTATACTTCAAAAAAAGCTGCTCGAGATAACAGGCTTGGCTTGTATTCATTCACAAATTTGATTCTGTCAGCTGTGTAAATATGCAATACATATCGCTAAAATGAACAGAAGTCTGTTGTAGATTTAACAGTGTGTGTAAATCACTGTGTCTATGTTTCCTTTGGACACAGTGGTTTGGGTAGCATGCATGTTTCATTTACAGAAGTCAAACGGATAGGCGGGGAAACCTTTCAGTACAAAATGCGGTCAGCCTCTTCCTCATGCTGTGTTCGAAACCTCAGAAATGTACCAATAATACACACACATGCACACACTAAAAGCACACATCGTTGTCATTACAAGCGACGCATTGTAAACAACACCGTAATCCCCCCCAATAATTTTTATGTTTTGCAGTGGAATCGTGTCCTATTTTTTGTTTGTCGATGCACAGACACACCCAATCACAGCACAGGAGTGGAGTTGTAAATGCAGCTTGTTATTTTGGCCGTTGTGCTTGTGCCTCTGAAAACGCAGTAGGTTAGCCACAGAACTTCCACTGGCCCGGTTCCCAGAATCCACTGCACTTACTGACATGTGCAGATATAAAAGCTGCTATGCCCTAGACCTAGATTGCATCTCCAGCATATACACCTTGGCATTATAAAGTTCTTTGTCTATGCTGTGAGATGTTTTTCTGGTAAGCACGGCAGCTGGTGTTTGTTCCCGCATCAGCAGAATCTCGGCGGTCTCTTGCGTCCTCGTATATTGCTTGCTTTGAAATATATTGAAGCTAAACTGGAATTTATTCATTTTAGTTTAGGCGGCACAAAGGACAATACTCCGCTGTAGATCATGTTTAGCATGCGGCATGAGTGCAGTAGATGCCGTTGCAAGGCAGTTATGTCATTTTTAGCTTTGTGTAAATGATGTTACTGAAATATATTTTGGCTTTAATGAATATCCAAAAGAAGATGTGAAGGAGAGTTTTTCCAGTTAGTGTAATTCTATTTTAATGAGCAAGGCTTGCGGCGCTTAAGGCTTCTGTATCTGTCTGCGTATTATTAATATTTTTATATTAAGAGATTATCAAAATTAATGTAGTAGGGTTTCTTTTTCTTCCTAGGCTCTCTGGGCTGTTTTTTTATATTAGTACATTCTCTTCTTCTGTAAATGAGAAGGGCATGTCGGACAGTGCTCTGGATCCAGGCCATTCCTTGTTAAACCCTGCCAGCCGAAATACATGCCCCCCTCCTCTCCTGCGCTAACTTCTACAATAAACCTGTGACTGAACACAGCCAGCAAATGTACAAACTCATATGTATGTAAAGGACATAATGTAAGTGATATACATAATAGGCATAAGTGTTGGGGGTTGGAAGCCCCACCCAAACCAGATGTCAGCAAGAATTACAACCTCGGTAAAGTGATTCTGCTGTTCCTCATTTGTAATTTGCTAAATGTTATATAAAATGAACAACCAAGTCGTTCAAATATATCAAGTTACATTAACACGTTTGTACCACAGAATGTAAATAATAATGAGATTTAATATTGCTATTTAGCCATCTGCAAATAGATACTCTTGTTACAACCAAGCAAATATGAACAAACCAGCCATTTTGAGTTATTACCCAACATTGATATCATCAGGTAATAATCTTAAGTAAAACCAAACTGTCTCTTTCCGCCATCAATGTTAACATACACAAACATAACTTGTCCAATGCAACTAAACTGTCACATGATTCATTTTCATCTGAAGTGTGAAAAAAATTTTTGCTGCCCTTTTTTTACACACCTATCCACGATGGCATCAGATTCAGAACAAATGTGACTTTGGTATTTTAAGGTAAGTTAAAACATTTCTAAATCAAAACATTTTTGTGTTAAAAATAAGGTTATTTAGAATCGTAGTTTCCATTGAAGGAGATCCCACATAGGCTACTCTACATAAATGCAGCGTGGTTTCAAATGAACAAATAATTGAAAACATTTACTCAATCATTATAGTGTAGACTGTCCATACTTTACCTAGTCTCCCGGGAACTTTTATTGGTCAAGGCCCAACCAAGAGGCCATATGACGGACAGGTAAAGCAGCCAATCACGTTTCGTTTGTGCCACATCACGTTTAGAGGCGTCGAAATGTCCCCCCTGTAACAGACCAGTGTACATTTTTTCAATCATGAATTCGACTTGCAAACAATGTTAATCTAACAGCTTTCTTCTTCAAACAGACGGCCTTGTGTTGTTTTCAGCCAACACGCAGGTCTCCTGGAAATCCTGTTAAATTCAACCAATCAAATGATGACTTATTTGAACCTTGTCTAATTAGTTCCATAAAGAACCTTTAAAACGGCCCTGCAACAATGTGTCATGCATTCTGACTTCTTAACGGTGTTAAACGTGCTTTCTTTTCATGCTTAACATCGTCAACTTGTGAAAAAACGAGATGGCGTAATACGTCGTATTTCTGTGCTCCATACAGTCCCCCAGCGAACTTAAAGGTTTCCGAAAGTTTTTTTCGAACATATAAAACTGTTTCGCCACAACTTTTCTTAGTCATTATTGGACTTAATCATAATTCTTCCATAAAAGCACGTGGCACATCCGCAGGAGAAGGAACATCCGTAGACTTCACTTTCAAATGTAAGCAAAAGAGAGAGAGAGCATACGTTCGTGAAGTTCAGGTGTTTGTTTGTTTACTGCTTTTGGGTGATGAATGTTATATAGACGATAGATATGACGATAGATTTGGAGATCGTTTAAACTGATATATGGAGCCGTCCAAGTGCTAAAAGATGCCGGACATGAACCGCATGCGGTGAGTGAAACTGATGTCTGTGTTTTGTTGACAATGGGTGCGCACGTGATTTGGTTCAGCCTACCACAACCCCCTCCCCCCCGTACGCAATGTATGTTTTGGGAAAACAATCGTTCAGCTGTATCTATCTTTTATAAATGTGATCAAACTAAATAACCTTCAAAGATACGTAGTATGCAATACTACTCTATAGGTACTCAAGATTAATGTGAGATTGGCAGAAACCACGTGTGTTACGCCAGTGTAAACATCCAAAGAATATTTGTGATTCGCAGAAGGTTCTTTGTGGCGAAAAAAGGTTCTTCATATTCTATTAAGGTTTCTTTTTCTTCCACATTTTTTCTTCTATGGCATCACAGTGAAGAACCTTCTACGCACCTTTATTTTAAGGTATGCCAGAGTTTTGCCAACAATACTTTCGGCTTCAACACAACCCGGCATTTTTAAAGTGAAATAAGTGAAATTGTGGTGGTTTTTGAGCCACCACAAGCTCATGAAACCGATCAGAGATTGTTTATCTTTCTAAAAGCCCACATCATCATATCTGAAATGCAACTTTATTGAGGTTGGCTGATGGGAATTATTAGGGACAACAACAATAGCATATAACACTGGTGTTTAGGTTTCAAGTATAACTAAGTAAATGTGCATAGATGGTGGGCTGTACTGTTATGGCCCTTAGCACTCAGTGGTGGGTTATTTATAGCTGACTTTGCCAGCCAGCATTGGGTGTGATGTAAGGACACATCTATTGAGCAGAGGGGTGATTAAATGTCTGAGTAATTGACAGAGACCCTGGAAGAAGTGAGCGAGTTGGAGGGAGAAGGAGGAGAGAGGAAAAACTCATTTAGTTTCCCCTACAGATCTACAGTTTCTCCTTGCGTATCTCTCCCCAGAGATGTGCAACTCTTCATGCTGAACTGCAACCAAATGCCATGCTTTCGATTGGACAAATACAGAGGATTGGATGTGTAGTGAGTCTCCTATATTCACCACGGGTCTGCATGTCCTGCATCTGACTGCATTGATCAATAGATTTTTTATATAATCTCTGCAGATTTTGAGTCTTTAAGGCTTGAATGTTAAAGACAAGAGCAATTCCTGTGAGATATTTATAGCTGTAACGCTCTTGTGTGCTAGCAGCACTGCTGCACCACACGCTTCACATGAGCTGATTGTGTAACCGACCGTTATTAGCAGTCAGACTTCAGCAGTAGTGACAGGAGGCTCATGGTGACCTCAGATCACACAGATACCCCCTTTTCCACATCAAGGGCTCCATCTGGAACTCTTCCAAGTGCTTCCATTGGAGAATACGCAGTTAAGGGACAGACAATATGCTCTGTATTGGCCACTTACTGTGAACCTGCTGATGTCGAACCGGTTATGTTAAAACACGGAATATTTTTGCTCAAAGTAAGGGCAATGATTAATCGTGATTAATCGCATCCAGAATAAAAGGTTTTGTATGTAAACTGGTCATATTATTTATGTATTCATAAACACATCCTCACACATGTATGTATTTAAGAAAAATCGAAATAATACAAATAAATCAACAAAATTTATGCAAAAAAAATTCTAAATATATACACACATGTATGTTTTTGTTTATAAATGGGGCAATGACGTATAAAACTCATCATGTGTTGCGACTAACACCATTAATAATCAATATATTCACATATGAATCTCTGATACAGTATGCTTAAGCCAAAGGTATTTTAAAAACATTTAAATCAGTCGTATGCAATTTTCCAGAAAAAGTTACTTTAATTTAAGAAGACGAGATGATTACTGACTAAAAGGAAACAAATCCAAAAACTTAATAACTAAACACTTTCAATACTAAAGATTTGAAAAAAGGAAATTAATAAATTTTCAGATATATCACAGTTGCACCACATGACATTTTTTAAAGCTATGGCCAATTCATAGATTTAAAACTCTAAAATCACCTTAATTTGAACCAGCATTTCCACCACATTCTTAATGTTAAAATAACTACAATTGATATTATTATTTATTTGTACTTTAAAATTGGCATGTTGAAATCCTTATACCACATGTAACCAAATACAAAATAATGATGCAGGGTGCACAGACATATATTATGTAAACACAAAATATTCTGGATGCGATTAATCGAATGCTCAGACTGAAAAAAAATACAATCGACCATATATAGATTGTACAAAATTACATCACTTGGTGGTTTAGTGGTTTTATAAGCTGTAGTACTTTTATCCCTCTATTATCGTCTCTGTTTAAAACATTAACCTTGCTATTAAATTTACATCGCTAACCTTGAAGTCAAATGATAATTAACTGACATCTCCCACCAAACCATACCTGACAGCACTAATAATAAATCATAAGCTTACCGTTGTGAATCACGGTAAGTTAACAATGTTTTTTCCCATTATTAAAAATGACAGATTTCTTCTTTAAAATAAAATAAATAAACAGCAGGTTGTCGTCAGTCATGTCAGTGTCAGCTGAGCCTTTCACTCTTTCAGTCCTCAGCAAAAGAGATTTAGTTTCAACTCGGTTTTGCCTCTTAAGAGCCATTTCCGAAAGATGCTCTTCATCTTGAGAACGAACCAGTATGTCATAAGTCATTTTATGTATTTTGACCAAAACCAATAATAACAGTCCCAGTATCAGCAAGGACTGAGAGAAATATTTCAGTTCTTCAGTTCCCATGGTGCCCAGTGCTCTGTACGCCTCAGTAACTGATGTTGAGAAGCAGAGCAGAATACAAAGAACTCAGCAGGATCAATATCACTCAAAGCACTTTTATGATAGCAGGAAAAGATGTCCTGGATCTGCCATGTGCAGTTATTTCACAGCTGGCCCAGACACTACGCTTCTGTCCCGTAGCTCTGTATTCTCTGTTGGACGTTCCTTCTTAACAGTACTGAATAAAGGTGATTGTTCATCTTATGGTGCTTTTCCCCTACAAAGTGCACGGTACGCTGCGGTACAGCTCACTTTTGGGGGGTTTTCAACTGGGTACAGTACCTAGTATCAAATATGACATGTTTACACACAGATTACTGATTGGGCCGAGAGAATCATAACCAGCGTCATTGGATTTGCAACACACGAATACGCATTTTAATACGTAATATTGGCTTTTCATTACATGCTTCGTGACTTTAATATAGAGATTGAGACCCTTAACAGAATGCTAAATGCTACATTAGTTTACCCTTGTGCGATCAAACCAAATGTGCGATCCCTTGTGCGATCAAACCAAATGATCGTTGTCTGCTCTTTGCAGAAAGATTTCCCAAACTATATGGTATTCAAGAAGTATTTTGTTTTGCTGCCATCTGTCATCAATATCCTCCGTTGCTCACGTGCGTTTATGTCGCGTTCACAATGATGCTACGGCAGTAGAGGCGGCGCAACTATGATGATACATTTATAATCCCCACCCACTTTGAAGTGGTACTAAACTGCTGTGGAAAAGCAAACTGAGCCGAATGGAAGCAAGCTGTATCGAGGTGAATCGTACTAAACCTGACGGTAACATGCGTTGGAAAAGTGCCATTTTCCAGGTGCCTCCCTTCTTGTTTGTTCTGCCAGAATGGTTCACCTATAATGAGAAATCTGTCATTATTGTTGTTTTAAGACTGTATGACTGTCCAAAGACTTGGAATGTCTGATGGCAAGTGAAGGTGATAATGATGTCAAGTAAAGGCGATAATAACGGGTAGATAATGACAGAATATCTGTAACATTGTACACACAGGACACATGCTTTTTTGTGTGTGTGGTGTGTCAGATGTCACTCTGTAGAGAGAGACATTTTATTTCTCACATTCCTTTATTATCTCTTCAATAACAGATTCTTGCTAAATTTAGATTTTTATCGTCTCTTCCTCATCTCATAATATGTGTCATATTTTATCACGTTGTGGCGTTTTCTCACATGCAAAATAAGAGGTGTCAGCCATGATGCCATACGGTGTCGGGACAAAATATTTTTCTTTCATTTGGTAATTGCAGTCATTCTAAATGAATAGCTAATATTATCCTGTAGTTATGTCTGATAATAATAAGACTTTTTTAATCTATTGACAGAAATATAATATACTATACATACTGTTATTATGTGTTTAGTGGTGTATTTAGTCCTTACATAATGAAGTGTTATGTTTTTATTACCTTAGATTGAGCTTTTTATGTAAAGGATACTGGACAGACAGCCGGTTGTTATCGCAGAAATAAGCCTCGACAATGTGATCCGGACCCGACGTGAAGCAGAAGATCTTTTTTTCACACCGGAGGGCTTATTTCGTGATAACAGCCGACTGCTCGTACATTATACAGATTATTACCGATATTAATGAAATTGTTTCTACTGTAGCCCTAAACGGACAAACTGCTTGACCGTATTTCGTAAATACTTTGTCTCCTTCTGGGAAGAGGCGAAAATGTGACGACATCTTCGTTACGTGTCAGCCAGCGTAGTGCTTTGAAAGGGAGGGGTGGAGTGAGCCATTGGTTACTGTTCGCAACCTTACCGCTAGATGCCGCTAATTTTCATTCACTGGACCTTGAAATTTGTATCTCTTGTGCTGCAGCGATCTTTATTATTTCAGTAACAATAAAATCTACTTTTTAATTTAGTTTTAATTGAAACATTTCTTTTAGATAATAATATACAGAACATCATCAATCATTTTGTTTTACAACAAAAAATGCCATTTAATGTTCCTAAGAAAAATTTTCTTCAATGATTGTGACAGTTTTTAATATTACAGTGAGCAATCGCTCCTTGTGGCCTTAGGTTCTGAAAAAAGTACTTCAATGGCAGGTCTTCTAGTTTATAAGACAGCCCTTGGGTGTAGTTATTATCAGCAGGTGTGTACTACCTGTGGGGGGGTCAATCTAGAGACAGAGAAGCAGATGAGAAAAAAGAGGCCACCAGCAGACAGGTGCCGAATGTGTGAGAATGAAAGTGTGTCAATGCTGTTCTGAAAAACCCTTTTATCAGGAGACATATTTCTTCTCTCTCAACAGAAAGTCCCCTGGAGGTGGGCAATGTGATATCTGGGCGCGTGACGATGACTGAGCTGGACTTGTCCTGTTCTCTATGCAGTTTTAAAGCATCCGTCTCATTCCCCTGCAGTCAGAACTATCAATATCCCGTTTGGCTAGAAATCAAAAGGTATGGCTGATGTAATGCCATGCAACATCCTATTTAGCCAAAGGTTATGGATACATAAGGAGGAGTTGAGTAAGTGTAGTAAGTAATGTGTATAAGGGTAATGTGTATTATGTAGTGGTGGGCCGTTAACGGCGTTAACGCAGTGAGACTCTTATCGCGCGATAAAAAAAATGTCGCCGTTAATCTATTCTCAAAGTCAGGTTGGGAGCTGGGTATATACTACACAAGCTATGATGACTTTCACTTTGATATTTTAGCGCGGATGTATACATAGATTAATGTCACTGTAGGGGAAGAGAACGAGATTTTTCAACTCGCGTGATTCGCGTCATTCGCGTCATTCTCGCCGCCTCATCATCTCATAAGCAGGGCTTCATTCGCGCGATTCGCGCAGCAAGTAGGTCTATCGCCTCTTTGCATTGACTTAACATGTAAATCACTCGTGTTTGGTCTGAACACAACATAACGTTACTGTGAAATGACCAGATCAAATGTGACGTGCTAACATGGATGCAGCTATGAAGCCGCCGGGTTTGCTTCAGGGAACATTTATTTTTAAGACGCTTCCCAATGGAAACCATGACAAGACTAAGCTTGTTTGCACCTTGTGCAATGTGGAATTGGTTTACTGTACGAAATTGGTTTACATACAGTTGGTTTTAAAAAAAAAACTTTCTCTCAACAGGTAGTGGTCTAGCTTTAGTTGAAACCAATAACTTTGTATTGGCACCTAATGTATTATGGCTCCTGTATGACATATCGATTGTTGCTCCCTAACTCTTTGTAAGTCGCTTTGGATAAAAGCGTCTGCTAAATGACTGAATTTAAATGTAAATGTACTGTAGGAGCTCTTCCAGTCTCAAGTACCACCTAAACACAAAGCATCCCTTAGCTAATGCGGAAGTAAACACAAGTACATCTTATTGAACATAATTTAATTTTCATCACAAATTATCACAGTAGAACAGCTTTCTCAAGTAGTTTGTGATGCATTTTGGAAACAGGAGATGAGCCCCTTCTCTAATGCGCCACCTGGCTTGAGAAACCCGTTCTCAAAGACTTACTTTTAGTCATTATTTGGGTAACACACATATTCTGAATGCCTTCGGCAGAATTCAAATGAGCCATTTTAATCTAGATTAATCTAGATTAAAAAAATGTATCTATGCCCACCACTAGTATTATGTTATTAGATAACAAGTAAACATCTTGTTATCTGATAAATGTGGACCGCATTGTTTGAGTTATGTTTTTAGTTTGCTATTCATACATTTGTTTAATGACAAATACTTATTTAAGTTATTGCTGTTGTCCTTCTGAAACCTTCTCCTCATTTCGAGATATATTTTTGTTGTTGACATAAATCATTATTATTAGTCACCCCTTATGTTTTTCACTCGGTTTTGCAATGATATAACCAATAAAACGTTTTTAAAATTGCTTGTTCATTTTTGCAAGATAGTATTTAATCATTTAAAAAGTACAATGATTTTTCCCATTTCCTGAAAAACTGGATTTTGGTCATCAGCATTATGTTAACAATTTGAAGTTGTGAATTTGAAGACACATCCTGGTTAAAAAACTGTATAGATTGAATTTGGCTAAACGTTTCCCAAATGCATAAATGTTTAAATAGGATGTGTGCTTTCATACTGTGTATTTTGCCGGATTTAAAGGTAAATAAGAATAAAAAAAGAGTTTTGTTCCAAAATTAGATAACTCTGTATAAAAAAAATCGTGGTTTTATTGTGAATTCCAATTAATATCAATCAAACTGCAGTTGTTGTTTTTTTAAGCCATAAAAACAAAACAAAATATACAGCTAACTAACACAATAAAAACTTGATGAAAAACATAATTATCTCATTTTGGAACCAAACTCTTCAAATATTAGTGCACTGTAGTTGTATCTAATGCCTTGCATTGCATAAAAATAAATGTTACCAATTGTGGGTCATGATTTATTTCATGTTTTTAACTCGAAATTGTAACAAATCATTTCAAAAGATAACCTTTTCCAAGACTTATTTGCCAACCTTTCTAAGGTACACCTCACATTTTCACTATTTTCAGTTTAATTCACAGTGATACAGTTATTTAATCGTCTGTGGCTTTCATTATGTTGCATAACTATGCTCTTTGCATGCTTTTGAGTTTTTCCTGAGATGTACTACTGAGGAATTTCAACACTGCAGACTATTTCAAACCTCTGTCTGTCAGTGGATTACCACAATATAAAAAAATGATTTCAACAAGCGGTTTGTGCAGTGAATTGTTTGCTTTTGAGCAAAAGTTATGACCTTCGCATTTCTGTTGGACTTTTTTTTACTCTTGATTATATGAATTGTAAAAGCTTAAGTTGCTAAGAAACAGCTCATATCTTAAATTCTCAGACATAAAAGCATGTGTTCATTTCCAATTCAATATCTGTTTGGGCAAAAACACTGAAGAGTCATGCAAACCGCTTTACACCACGAGTTCACTACGTGTGACAGATGCTTTACAAATTGATTTATAGATCATCTAAATAATATCAAAATAACCAAGCAAATATATTATTGATTGTTTCTATTCACCACTATTTTTGGTTAACCCTGCAAGCAAAATAAGTAAATGGCTTCATTAGATGTAGTATAGAATCAACTTTATAGCATACACATTCAGCTGGTGTGCTATAGTAGTAAAGATGTGGGCTAGTAACCGAGAGATCATAGGCCTGAACCCTGGAAGGGGTTTCCATAAACCATCATCATTGTGCCCTTGAGCAAAGCACTTAACCCCAGGTTAGTTTAGGTAAAAGCATCTGCTAAATGGCATCTAACTGCCGATAAAATGTGGTCAGAAGCCCAGTCAAAGGAAGTTCTGCCACATTGCAGTTCAATGGTATACGTGCCAGTAAGTATTGAACATATGTTAAAGTCTCAAAACCAAGCAAAATAATGTTACCTCAGTTTTGTGCTTTAAGGCACATTCCTGATTATATAACACCACATTATAATCCCTCAAGAATCGTTTCAAATATAATGACCATCTAATATGCCGTGTAATCATATACGTTGGCTTTTTCTGGTTGTTTCTGTTTAAGTGTTATTTTCGGAGTAAGAGGCCCCAGTGGTGTCCGGAGCCTCGTAAATTTTTACGCACCTACTGTACCGACAAAATGGATATCTGTGGGAATGACAGCATGCATATTGGATCTCTCAACAATCCTTGGTTAAAATGGTTTTAAAGGCTGGCTCCGCTAAATTATCCTTCATATTTGGTCAAAACAAGGAGGCTGTATTTTACAAGATTTAACAAGAATGGAAAATGCCACTCTCAGCCAAACCACAGTGGCTTTCAATGAAGCATGTGCTGCTGTAATTCAGATTAGGGAGGTATTTGACTTTCCCTGAACCACTATTAATACATTAGAACTGTGGAATGTAACTCTCCTCTAAGTTTGGCAAAACCTATATCATGTGCCTTAATCTTATAGCAGGGCTTTGGGCTGGACTTTTTGTGAGAGAGAGAGAGAAAGAGAGAGAGAGAGAGCGCGCGCTACAGAGAGAATAATGAATAACCTTTTAATGTCTTTAGAAATGTCCTGAGGGACAGAATCAGTGATGTCGACACTGAGAAGACATTGATGACTCCATGGCTGCCGATTTATCATTCAGTTTACTTTTTCTCATGACGTAAACCAACAAATTGGTCATGCTACAGTATGATGTACTGTATTTTATACGATACATGATGTACTATGGTCATTTAATTAAGGTTGTGTGTCCATCAAAGCATTTAAACATGGCTGAAGAAAACACCGGCTGTGGGCTCTTGATAGTGTTCATATGAGTAATGTGAAACTAGTATTTGATTTTGCAGAGAGTTTTTTTTATCAACAACTATTTTTGTGCGAGTCCTGACCTGAGATATCATCTAGTCCACTTGATGTTCGGAATATTAACTACTAAATCAAGAACTCGTTGTATGCTGACAACAAACGGACCGTGTCTGGCAGTCACTTGTCGATGGCGTGATATCTCTGGCGTTACCCTCTGCAACCATGACAACACAGTCTTGTGGACGAATATGAAAGTATTAGTTTGTAGCGACTATCAAGCAACTATCTTGCAATACGCAGTCGTTATGGAGCATGTCACACGGACTCTGTCACACTTCGTACTTCACTCAATTACAGTTTGCTGAGGGGGGCTGAGAGCCGTGACGTGTACGCTAAGCGCCAAATTTAAGTTATAGTTTAGGTTAGGGAAGTCTAAAACGACAGCGGACGTTGAGACACGGGATGTTATTCGCTCTGTTGTGGAGAATATTTCCGCCATTTGCCAACTGAATCCCGAACAAGAAGAATGTTTGGTTCACATTTTGAATTGAGGTGAAATTCACTGCTTTTGTATGGTCCTTGAAGTTTTAGAGGGTATATCTCGGTCTCATCTATCTGTCGAACTCAAAATGGCACCCTTTTGACAGGTCAGTGTCTCCTTTCTTTGCCAGTCCTAAATATCCCATGTCATGCTGTAATCTTGCAATTGAGTTGCAGCATTTCCGAAATACTCGAAATGAACGAAGAGCTTCCGGTTAAACAGAACTCAGTGTTCCCCTAGGTTTACAGCTTGGGGGGGGGGGGGGTTGGTTGGTTAGTTGGGGAAAATTGAAGAGAAATCTTAAATAATTTCCTTTTCATTCTTTATGTGCTATCTATCTATACATCGATCTATCTATGTCACATAAATTGGTTGTCTGTGGGGGGGTAATGCTTTCTAAAAGTTAAAAAATGTTAACATATGATATCTCTTTTAAAAAAAAAAAAAATGTATTTAAATCTTTTTAAAATTGACTTTTGCAAATAACTTTGTTAAATGTATAGAAGTATTTGTTAATATTAATGGACCAGAGCTTAAATAGTTTTATTTTTTTAACTAACAACTAAAAAAGGATTTATAAATACTAACAAATATATTCATTCATTCATTGTTCGTTGATGTTAGTTAATACATTTATATGTTAAACAAATTTTAAATGGGCTTTATTTGTGAGACGTTTTTTTTATATGATGCATTTATTGGAGAATAATCCTGTCAGACGCAGCACTGCTGTGAACGCGCGCTGTTCTGAACGTCATCACATGCGCAGGACATTCCCATTCAACACAGAGCGGCCTGCATAGCGTATTAAATATCTCTTGTCTTATTTAATCAGCAGATTTACAATGTCCTGACTAAAAACATCTGAAACACACATATGTAAATAGTAAGCTCTCATCCGGTGATGACTGGACTTTCGATGCTTGTCAGGGGCAGGATGCGCAACACTTAGACTTGGACCAGGGAGCTACACCGGCTGCTACTCGCAGTAGAGTGAGTGTTGCCATCTTCAGTTCCCTGTGAGCGTTTAAAAAACGCAAATATTTTCATCTGGTTTCATCTGATCGACGCGACATATTTCCCGCCGCGCGCTCTCTGTCCGCTAGTGTTTGTTTTCATTGGGATAATTGTAAACGCGCAAACACAGACAGAAAAGACATGCCATCGTGGAAATAAGATAATAACATATTACTTAAGGGATATTTAGTTTGTTTAATAAAATAACAAATTTAATCTGTCGCTATAAAGAAAATCAAATCAAATTTACTTGACGTTCAAGGGAGGCGGGGCGAGCCGTTAGGAGGGCGGGGCGCCTCCTTATATAATGGTAGGGGAAACACTGTGAATTTATCCTAATTTTGACGGTTGGCTGCAAATATTTTGTTTATGTCTCTACTGTCAAATATTAGTTCAGAAGCACTAATTGTACCGTGGATGCGTAGATTTACTTAGCAGAATTTATAAAAGTCGTTCACAGCCATCTTAATTCCGTATTTCGCTCGATGGTTTTGTTTTCGCCACATACCTTGTTTACAGCGGAAGTTCGTTGGTTATGGTTCGCTGGTTATGTCGAAAAGCGGTAAACGTACAGGCAACCAAAATGACCCAAGAATAGTTTGGGACAAGAAGATTAAACGAGAGAGGATAAAACTAGAATCAATATAGGTGTGGCATTAATTAAAATGGAGAGAAACCAGACAGAGACGCGATCCATGTGTTTTACTAGACGGGTGAGCAACTGTTTGGATTCTATACTGACTGAAA
>SOYY01000103.1:0-40141 GCA_008369825.1 Triplophysa tibetana
AACTCTTGAGCATTTATACTTATAGTCACGGTGCTCACAAAACAGCAAAGGGCCAGAAGATGCATTAAATTATCGAAATATCGCAAATGTACATCATAAACTTATGTTTAATAGAGAGAGCGGCGTGTTCTAGTGCCATTAAAAATGCAAAACAAATGATCTTTTTATATATTTTTAAATACAACTTAATTTATACATATATGAGGAGTTTATTTCCAAAAAGAAACTCCGTTTTTAAACATTTGGTAAATCATGTTTTGATTATAAGGTGTTTTATTGTGTTTTATTGTGCTGTGAGTTATGGCTTAAATCAATACAAACCAACTGCAGTTTGTTTGATATTATTGGAATGGACAATAAATTATATATTTTTATGTATATAAATGATCTCTTTTTGGAAATAAACTCTACGTATATATATATATATTATAAGCAAGTTATCACATTGTTCATCAATGCAGCTCTAGACCAGTATTTCAATAGATCACATCAATATTGTAAATGACTGCTGTTGTTAGATTTTTTTTTGGTAGCTGTGGCTGCCTGTGGTTCCCATCTGAGGAAATGGCAATGTAGTGCAGTTTTTGATGGTTCAGTTTCTGAACATCCTCTATGAACTTCTTGATTAATGTGTGTGGGCACCACCATATCTCTCGTGCTGCAAGAACAGCTTCTGTATTTCGTACTAACTACACTGACAATGCACTTGTACCACGATAACATCAAAGTCACTTGGGCAGCACTGTGCATGCAAAATTACATGCAATACATAAAGTGCAGATACACAAACTACAGTTGATAGTGAAGGGGGGAACCTGCGACCTTCTTCAGAGACAGTTCACAAACAGTTTGTTTACTCCCCCTCTTGCTATTTCAAACCTTTGTGACTTTCCTTCATCTGCAGAACACAAAGAAGATATTTTGAAAAATTGGGTCACCGAACAACACTGGCCGCCATTGACTTCCATTTTAGGGACAAAAAAACACTGAGACATTTCTCAAAATATCTTTTGTGTTTCAAAGAAGAAGAAAGTGATACATATTGGAATTAAATGAGGGTGATAATTTAAACTAATAAATAATTATTTATCAATAATTGACAATTGAATTCTCATTTTGAGCAAACTCCATCTTAACGGGCCACATTGGTCGTATGGCTTGTTTTATCCTAATCTTGGGTAATACCACCGTTTCACAAATTGTTAATAAAAGGGACAAGATGTTTGAAAAGCCAATAATGAACAATTTTTAACGACTGTATTAATGTTAACATCTGTAAGAAAGGCAAACAGATCCATCAATTGTAAAAGTCCAAGTAAGCAATAAAATAAAAGTGTGTGAGATAAAGTGAGAGAGAGAGAGAGAGAGAGAGAGTGGGTGGCTCAGATCCAGCATAGAGTTTCACCACGCTCAAACAGAGGCTGGCTGACTGCACAGATTTCTGTGGGTTCTGTCCAGAAGGCAAAATATTCTCCTATGCAAAACACTAGACCGCCTTGACAACAGCAGGCAATAAGATCAACTGCACTGCAAAGACACTGTGCATCTGTGTGCCAGCCGCAAAACAACAGCCGGCCTTTAACTCTCCCCTGACATCGCACGAAAGTCATGTCGACTTTAACCCAACTTTCGCAGGATACTTCAGACAAAGCATAGATAATTATCTCCACTCATTTGCATAATGCCGCTAAAAAGAGGAATGCATAAAGCCAAAGGAGGAACGCAGAGTATTATAATGTGTGCATCATGCTTTTACGATTTCCTAAGAGGGCACATGGCATGTTCTGCTTTAACAGCAGACAATCTTTCCCCACTCTCTCAACATTAGCTCGATCGATCGAGTTCATGATGCACATGAATCTCCCACTGGGATGTGTGCTTTCTTTAATAGTAAGGAGAGAGAAATCAGAGAATCAGAGAATAGCTGAAAGAGTAACACTGCTGGATACAGTTTTTACATTATTATAAGACTGGTAGAAAAACGAAAAAAATTTAATACAGACAGGCTGATATGTTGCAGGCTGGAACCGAGCCTGCGTCACCCACATGAGCATCATTTTCACAAACCAAAGCCAAGTTGATGTATTTTAAGGTGGTTAAATTCCCGTCTGTAAAATAATGCATTTTCCTAGAAGTTCATTACGGAAATACAAGAACACGTGACAGCTTGAATGAATTCAAGAAGCCTTCACATATGAATGAAGTGAGGAAAGACGGCGTGGTGGCAGGCGTGCAGGTAGTGCAATCCCTCTTACATTCTCGTGTTTCATGTGCTTCAGCAGCCGCAGTTCTCTGTACGTGCGCTTGGCGTGGATGATAGACTGGAACGGCCGGACAGCTTCTTGACCGCGATCTTCAGGTCCGACTTTGCGTCATATGCCGAGCTGTGGATAAAGAACACCTGTTAACATCACGGACCACAATAAAAACAGACATTTGCAGTTACGTCCAGGCTTAATCAAAAAGACCACCCCAGAGTTTCGATGAACTCTACGCCTTAAATACATCTTGAGCTTCTCCTTAATAGCAAGCCTACATTATTTATGTGGGTTTATCATCGCCCAGGTATATATGAACATTCCATAATGCATATCTTCCCATTTAACAAATACAGGGGTAAAAAACAAATCTCCTACCAAAATTCCTCTAAGCTATAGTTACGTTTTTCCAAATGATCTTTGGAACCATGTGGTTACCGTGGCAGTCTGATCTGATCAAAAGAGCGAATAGTATTTCCAGGAAATCTAAGTAGGCCAGTCTCATCGATATAAGGATACAAAGTTTGGTGCACTAATAGTGTTCTCTCACCACAACGTCTGCTGACCCAGACAAATAATAACCTCTCACCAAAACCACATGACACCAGAATACAAGAGATGTCCAATGAATATCTGAAAAAAAATAGTTGTGTGTATGTGTCACACATGCGACATACACACACATATATACACACTGCATAACACTAGACACATTAAACATGCACAATCTCTTCAAACTATGTCACATGGCATTTCCAGCGCTATTGTACCATCACACACCCTTGAAAGAAATGTGTGGCCACACAAGAGCTCATACAAACAGGACTTGCCAAGATAAATCGCATGAAATATTCACCACACTGTGATGTTTACTCAAAGTCTTTATTGCCGAGTCTTGTAGAAATGCTGTTCTTGGCCTTACATAACAAGCCGTGCGTGACTCGAACCAGCTCGACTGCGAAAGGCATAGTTGAATCCTCTCCACTTCAGTCTCTCATGGGTGTGGTGTTTATGGGACATATCTACTTACAAGAAATGTGAGCAGATGGCATAAGCAAGCTTTACGTTCAGGTAGTAGAGTGATATGTGATGGTCGTGCAGCTTGCATAAATAAAAGTAAGCAGACGGAGCATGTGTTCTACATGCACGCTGGTAAGATCCAACAGAAAAAAGTTTGGTACGCGGAGTGGAGCCAGTGACTCAGTGATGATTGTGAAAGATGGAAACCACCACAGCAGTGTGTAAGAAAAGACCCATTTCTCTATCTAGAAGGACGCGCTGATGTATCTTGAACTGGACGCACTCCTTCAGCTCATGATGAGTGAATATAATCACAACAAAAACATTGCTCAAATATATCAGAGAATTACAAAGAGAACAAATATCAATCTCATTTAAAATATTCGTTATGTCTATACAATTTGTTAAAGTCCCAGTGAAATTAAAAATGATAATGCCTATTTTTTTCATGAATTATTGCAGCATTCATTGTAAATAGTTTATCAATGAGGGTCATTCTCTTTTTAAAAAAAATCATATTCCCTCATAATCTTCTCCTGTAATGACTATCCATTTAACAATGACATATGTTGGATGCTTGGGCGGAGCATCAGTTAACTCCTCCCCTCAACCGTCAGTCTGCTGCCAGTTCCATTTCAAAATGCAGCAGGTGTTTTTATACATCCAATCAAATAGAAGAGAAAGAGGAAGCCACACCCACTATTTTTCCCATTCAAAATCCATTTCACTCACAACTTACGGTTCATGGGGACTTTAACGCACATCTGAAACATTAGCTTTCAAATACTAAAAAAAATCTAAAGTTAATATATATTTGAAATATAAATTTGCAGGTTACTTTACATCTGTATATATCAATCTGACAAATTTACACATTTTTCAAAAAAACTAATGACCGACAGATCAAATTATAATCATATTCTAAGCTGATATTTTATGTACTTCATATATAACAATTTTTTTGTTTATTTTTAACCAAAAAATGTTTTTGTGAAATGGGTTATAGGGGACACAGAACGTCATTTTCAATTAAAAAGGAAACTTGTTTATTGGTTTATGCGTTTTTGTGCTTGGACAGTGGACACTGGATGCATAAGCAAGCGCCGTGAGCAGAGAAAACAAGGAAACCACAAGTTCTCTTTTTTCTCCTGAAAGTATGCACCAAGCATACTTTACACTAGTTAAAGGTTATTTAACTTTCAAAGTTTTCTCGTATATTTTTGATTTAATAAACAAATTATAGATGTTCTTCCAGAGCAACCCAGAAAATGTTCTTAATAGCCACATGTCTAACCGGTCTCAAGACAGAAAGCATTCAGACAGCAGTCGGATTCAAACATGCTTTTGTTCCTATAATTTACATATTGAAATACCGTATCTACATCAACAATGTTTTGCTAATAGCAGTAAGTGAATGGTCACGACATAAAGACAATACTGTATTTTAACTGTGAGCAGCATGCAGCTAAAGAAGTTTAACCAGAAGAAATGATGTATGATTTATCGGCTATAATATTATCGGACTATATTTATTATGGACCGATACCGATAACATTAAAAATGATAGTTTATAGTGCATCCCTAATTAAAATAGAAGTTTAATTTGAAGGATTGATTTTATAATGCCTAAAATTTCTACATTTTGTGTTTTTAAGGCAAATAAGAAACATTAATAAGGAAATATCTCGACTCGTCTAGTTCTTGTGTCCTCAGTCTCTTGTCTCGTCTTGTGAGATAAGCGTCTCGTCACATCCCTGGTTAATGCTCCTGATACAACACAAACAATCCACAAGCATTTCTTCCAAAAAGTGGTTGGGACATCTCCCACCCACAAATGACGCCTATGCAACCAAACATCTATTTATAGCACCAAAAGCAACATCATATAACTAAAGAAAGCGTGTTGGACTCAGTTGTCCAACAAGTGTCAGTCATGCCAGACACACACCCCTGCAAACGACACCTAAAAACACTCATTCAGTCGCACAGAACCAGACTAAGGACAGTACCTTTGAAACGAAAGTAAAAAAGCAATGCACCAAATGGCACGTAAGCGTATGTTGCTTTCTCATGTGGGATTTTTACTGCATAATGTCAAGTAATATAAACACAGAGGCACATTTGGTAGTCATAGTTTCTTTTTTATTGTATTTAAATGGGTAATAAGTTTAGATGGAGTCCGGTTCTCAACCAAGGCACCCCATTGTTTTCAACAATATTCAAAGCCCCACACACAAAAACACAAAATTTCTACCCGAATTTTTTTTAAACATATTTTATAATGTTTTAACAAATTATAAAAATAAGAAAAAATGTTTATTGTTTTTCTATAATGCAGTTGAATGCTCATTTATCTTTGATTTTGAAGTATTAGTCATCTTGACAGCCCCCCTGAAGTAAGCAGGGACCCCACCGGTGTAAACTGGAATATCATGTACATTCATATCAGGCCTACGCCTTTCTTTACAAAGTGATGTCGCCAACCAACTTGCATGCATTTATGCATAATTCCTGGCATGCATATTCAAGCATAATGGTGCATTTTGTGTCAGTTTTGCCACAATTTTTGTTATTTTGCATTTTTACACAAATATTTTTTTAAATCCTACATACAAACTGCTGTTATGAATGTGATCTTGTGATTGTGTTGGCTTTTGCACCGTGCTGCAAAATGCATCCTCAGAAATTAAATCAATCCCATAACCAACAGTTGATCCGCAAAGAAAAGCAGCTTTGCCACCAAAATATTTGGACAGGATAACTTTTCAGATGCAATAACGCAGTTTTTGCAAGGAAACAATACCATAAGTGCTTCAATAAAATGACAAGTTGCACAATGCAGCTTCTAAACCCTTAAAAAAATTCCATTGTATATTATATAGTAAAGCTTGGTTTTACCTACAAAATGGTCGTTTAAAAAAGTTTTTAAATACTTATTTACAAGTGCAAATTCTTTCCTATGGTACTCAGCACCACTTCCAAGACATAGTCATCTCATATGCGAACCATGACCCAGCAGAACATTCCTTTAACTCTAAGACAATGGGCAGAGACACACGTAGTTATGGTTTCAATTCAACCTTGGCTAAATCACGAAGAACCTGTACCGAATGAAGAAAAACAAACTCCAGCAAAACAGGACCAACGTAAGCCAAAGGCGTTTCCAGTTTGAGAGTAGCATTAGTCAAAGGCTGCACCCCCTGAGCCCAAAGCACCCTGGATTAAACCAAGTAAATAATGTGCTTTTGCTGTTTGACTGTACATCATGTTCTTGACAGATGTGCAGGATGTTCAGCGTGCTTTAGTCAAATAAAAAATCCAGACTAGTTTCTTTCTGCGCAGTCTTATTTTGTGTTCTGCAGATGTCTCAGTCAAAGCCTATTGAACTGCAGACCTGTGCGAATCTCTGCATCTCCGACAGGTTGAAACAGGTCAACCCGACAGCGTTACTGTGCAACATATGGCTAGTTTTCAAAACAAACTATAATACACTCAGATCATAAAACACTGCGATAATGAAATGGCTTTCCTGAAGACGGTAACTGAGTTTTATATTAAACATGACAGGGGGCTTACTGAATGCCTAGCAACACATGACAGGGGTGCGGGAGCCCTGAATGAGAGAAGGAATAGCTGTCACTCAGCATGCAAGCACTTCTTGACTTTCCAGGCGGAGGCGTCCTGGGAACAAATGCAAAAAGGCACTATTTATATCTCACTGACAGAGGACATAGCTAGAACAGGACGTGTTCACTTTCACATGATCAGTGACCATCCAGGAATATAAAACGGAATGGGGATTTTGATTCAGGCATCTATTCAGCGGTTCGTGGTGCGACCCTGCTGTCAGCTTTCAAAGCAACATTTTCCCTCCCTGAAAACCCCCAAGTTTCAGTTCTGTGCAATATCATCCAGTGACCTGCTAAGAAAGTGCGCGCGCACAACACCAAAATGACTATTTGGAGTAACTCCTGTAATATTTACAACAACTTAGATTCCTTGTAAGTGTGACTAACCAGCTCGGTGTTGAGGAGACCACCTAATCCTGGAATTATGAGTCAGAGCAAAGAGTGACATCATTTCGTCCTCGCGGCCAGACTCGTGTAGCATGCACAATAGTGCACGGCCTAAATTTTGACGTTATGCCACTTCCAAGAGTCCGGTGAAATGAACTTGCATTAACCACTTAATTCAATATTTTTGCGATTTTATTTATTTACAGTATTTTATTTTTGTATACTAAAGTAATTCTTCAAGTGTACATGCGCGTGCACCTGGAACCTTTACGTTTTACGCAATTCCACATAAGCAACTGTAAATATCATGTTTGCGTTTACCTTTTAATTTTAAAAGAAAGTAAATAGCAGGCTGTCTTTTAAGTGGACTAAACCTGTCACCACAACTTTTTGGGGAAAATCTAACTTGCTTGTCTTTCATTGTAAAACGCCCTGCAATTGGTCTCGTGCAAGCAGCCACAACATATGCGCACTTTAAAGCGCACTCAATCTACTCTTTCTGACACCCCTGCAACACTAAAACGTGCAAAAACAATAACATTACGCGTTTGCAAAGAGTATCTTTCTTGCTCAACTTCAGCACACATTTTATTGCAAGCGCGGCTGCAACACGAGTCTTTACACACAGACCCAGAAAAACAACTGCACGAGGCCTGAATACTCGCGCAGACAGATATTGTTATGCAGACAGATCTTGTTATGCACACGACATCCAGCGCGGATATTTACCATACGGATCCATACGCTCCGGAACCCACGGGTGACAAACTCTTGTACCTCTCCGGTACCTCCCATATGGTCTTGTTGAGGTCCTGTCGGTAGAAAATGGGTCTCTCCTTCTGGGACATTCCTGAAGAGGAGCGGAAACTTCTGTGCAGCTCTCGGTCGATCGATCGCAGCGCTTTAACGTGAACAACAAAACTAAAGAAACAAAAGCGCAAACTGCAGGTTCACAATCCTATCCTCGTGCATCGAAAACCACGAGTTAAACGCATATGCGCAGTGGCTGGAGATCGTACAAGCGCGTTAGGTCTGTTCCTTCAGGGGTCGCTGAGCAAAGCGCGAGATATCTTGTGCGAATTTCGTTTTTTTCTCCTGTTACAGGTTCTCCTCAGACGAACGCCCCCGACGTCACAACACAAGCGTGACTCACGGGACTTGAAATCAAATCTCGCGAGAACCAGTTATTCCGTTTACGAATTATTTCGAGTCATGTCGAATTTTGTAAACACCTGTACATTTTAGTTACTCTAGTTTATTTCCTTTTTACTTACATTTTTAAGAAAGATAATTCCACTTTTTAATATTTTCAAGATCATGGTATTATCATAATATGATCACAATAAAATGCATTTTTTTTAGTTAATCAAAACTACCAAACCGCAGTTTGGTTGATATTACATGGAATGCACAATAAAACTTAACATGATCTGCTTTTGCAACTCTTCAAAAATAAACTTCATTCGTAAGGCATAAGAACATATTATGGGTATGATGACAAAATTTCATTTTGATCTTTCTTAGATCAAAATGGATCACATGACTAGACAGAGCTGAAAATTCCCTTTACGACGACAACTGTATTGTGAAAATCAGTATGATATTTATAATACCGAGGAATATAGTAAAATAGTTAACATTAACTACAATACAAGTCGTGTGACCGAAAATGCTTATTATTCACACATTTTTGCTTGTAACTTCCTTATTTTATCAGATAGTTGCATGGAATTTGAATAGAAGGTAGAATTTTATTAGTTCTTTCAAATGAAATCATGAAAATGTACTGTTTTAGCTGGAATGGGCATCAGACCCATGGTACCTCCTGATATTATATAGCGATCATTCACCAAAAATGAAAATTCTGTCCTCATTTACTCCCCCTCAAGTTGTTTCAAACCTGTATGAATGTTATTGCCCTCATGAATAGAAAAAATGATATTTAGAATTATGTAGAATACCAAAGACTTCCTGGGCACCATAGACAACCATAGTTTTGTTTCTTACTATGGAAGACAATGGTGCTACAGAACTGTTGTGTTACAAACATTCTTCCAATATCTTCTTTTGTTTTCATAGGAGCAGTAAAATGTGTACATTTTTGAAAGAACTTGAGATTAAAATGTATTTACACATGATCAGCTGATATGTTGCACACAAGAACACAAAATTGTCTTCCTCCTTGGGGCGCTTAGTAACAATACAAAGGACTCACGAAACCTTCCACCCTTTCAAAGAAACACTTCGTACTGTATTCGTTTCTGTTTCAACACTTCATAAAAGCGATAGTTGAACTCAAAGTTGATCTCTTCAAGACAATAAACATTTAACGTTACATCACTGAATGAGAGGGCAAGAATACCTCTTGCATGCCATCTTGTGGTCAAAGTTAAAGTTCTCAGAGGATCTAAAAATGCAAACTGTCACAGTGTAAAAAGAGAAGTGAATGAGATTCTATGTCATTTTCATTTATTAAGTCTACATGTTTTAGTGATTTGTGCATAATTTACTCTCCATGTTGCAAAGTAAACGTGGAAACAAAAATTAAATTGTTATTAGAAATATTTTATTGAAAGTAACTTTATTTGAGTAACAACTCTTTTATTTTAAGAATGTTTGGTAACAGCAAGTGCAGGTGATTGTGAAATCTAAAAGAAACCCATAACTACTTTGGCATTGACCAAAAGAGCAACTTTTAGACATATGTTATGTTGATCGCATGTCTAAATTTCAAAACTGTTTAAAAGGATAGTTACTAAATAGAACAAAAAATATATATTTCAAATTCACAAAGGAAATAGTTTGATTTGGGATGAAAAGGAATTAATGGAAAAAAACTGAGTTGCATAGGGTTTACTATAAAATATTTACTGTTTGCATATGACAAATCTGAACATTCAACATCTATCACCATATATATACAGACAAATCAGGTTAAGTGCCTGGGTACATAGGTGGAACAGAAAAGTTTTAGTGAAAAAAGATTTTAAAAACAGTTTTTACTTGATACAGGCATGAGTATTTCAGACAAGAGTTTTTTTTTACAGTTTTTATATTACATAAAATACATTTACAGATATAAGAAAAGTGAAGCTGATACCTTCAGATTATGAATGATAATTGAATGCGTAGTGTTTAAATTCTCATCTTTACCACAACATATTCCATAAACAATATATATGAATCTTTTTAGTGAGAGTATCTGAGAGATGAGATTTATGTATATTGTAATGTTTTTTTAAGCTCAGTCAATATTCGGTACCGATTCCACATCTTGTGCATCTTTGTGATAAATATTTGGAGTCCCACGAAAATGGCATAAGCTGTGCATGACATTATACCAAACCATAAAAGCACATCTACTTTTTTGATAACATTTTCCAAACGTTTTTAAGCTTTTTTAAATTACCCCTATAGGCCCAAATTAAACTTTCATTTGAGAGGATACATAACATAGACAATTCTTTGTACACAAGTGAAGTCTGAATCTCTAAGCAGAAGCTTCTTAACCTTGAAAAGTTGCTTTTCACATCATTTTCAAAACATGTATCTTGATCTGAGACCTAATTCCCAAATCTCTAATCTTAATTTAAACATTTACAAAATGCAAAGTTCTTAAATCAAGCTTCTACCAACATTGTGGGGCAGGCGGAGTACATCTTCACTAGTAGCTGGCAATATCTGCCACCACTACATTTCTTTTGCCATTCAACAGTCCAGTGTCCATAAGACGTATCCATCCAGGTCATTTCAGGAAAATCAGGTAAAATGCCATACAGAAACACAACGCTGCCACAGCAATATGGAGCCGTGATCCTATCACCGCAGCTGTGGAGATAAAAGAAAACACAAGTCACAACAGAACATCAAAACAACTCCATCCAATGAACTAGTGTCGACTAGATAACACATTACAGTTCCAGAAGTGACATTTGGGTAGTGCACATGCAAACATGTTATCATTAATCTTCTCCAGAATCTGCATGACTTACTTTTTCCCATGAAACAAAAAATTAAATGTTAGATATCGTCAGTCTCTATTGAATAAATATAAACAACCACCAGATTTAACATCTTAAATTACATGTAGTGCTCCATTGAAAAATGAAAGTCATAATGGTTCGAAACGACATGAATTTAATGTTATTGTTTTGGGTGGATAACTCGGATGCAGTAAAATGAACGACATATATGATTTACCTTTATAAAACACTCCCCAGACTCCTTTCTTCTCCGACAAGAGCCAACTGTTTAGACGAGGGACTTTCTTCAGGTACGCACACGTGCAAATGAACAGAAGTCCAAATACAAGAATTCCGTCGAAAGAGTACACTGTGTGTGAACAAGCAGAACATAAAGCTCAGTTTAAACCATCGGCCATTTTAAATCTGACGCCTATGTTGTTACATCTTCGCACAACCAAAGATTTTGAAATGGATCTGTTTTGTTGACATATAAGTTAATGTTATGATTAGACTTTACTCAGTTAAGCTGTATTAGACTCAATCAATTAAAGCTACAATGACACTGTTTCCTTGGATAGTTAAACGATGACTTTCATGAACACAAATATATTTATTTTATATAAAAAAATATTAAACCATCCTAACAATGTAAAAAGCTTTGGCCCATGAGCCACGTCCACGAGCAGTCAGTCCCAGCAGACCATTTTGAAGTCAATATGTCTTATTTCACGACAAACACGTCATACTTAACAGTTTTCCACCGTTCATCTTTTAACGTTTTCGTTTCAACTTACCGTTTGTCATTGTCGCAGCTTTTATATAAATGCAGATGAAGCGCAGTCTGCCAGTTATTTTTTATTTACTCTCTTCATCAGTTCCGCATCGACAGTACTGACTTCCGGATTGTGTTGTGTGGAATCATGGGTAATCCCCCGACAAATTAAAAGTCTAACAGGGATGCCTTTCCCCAAATCATCTTAAATCTAAATTGATCGTGTGAGGGATGTTAATATTACGATCTGTTTCTCAAAAGAATCGTTACATAAGTAGCAATAGAAAACCATTGAAGATCTACGAGTGTTCTGGACTAATCTTAAACGCATAAGTGCATCGTAAGAAGACTGATTTACGATGTCACCTGCAGGACAACCGGAGAATTGCGCTTAAACTTAAATACGCCTACATGTGATTTATCGTGTTTTTTTTACGGGCCCCAGGACCATAGGAGTTACATTGCGTTTTACCGTACGGTCTATCTATGTTTTTTACATTTAAAGACCGTTGTACTGAAGTAAATATTTTGATTTTGACGGATGTTATTTCTCTATGACACAACACAAGTGTGACCACTATATCCACGAATGTAGTAGGAATGAAAGGGCACAGGCTAGAAATGTAAAATAAGTTTGTTAAATATACTTCTAAATCTATTTATTTTTGTATTAAATAATGTATTTTCGATGAATTGTCTTTTTTTAAACATATTTGATGTATGTTTATAAAGCCTATATATGTCGGGCTAATTACTAAAACATTATTAAATTATGATGGGTTTCATTGACTGTTTTTTTTCTTCACTTTTAAAACATTCACAATTATTTACATACACTTTATTCTTGAAAACTGAAGAAATTACAACATGATTTGCAGCTTAATTCCTTCATCAATGTCATTAACTTGTTTTGCAGCTTGGTAAATACTGTTTCCTATGTAATACATCCATGAAAAAATCTAATAATACTACAAAGTTCTGAACTTAAGTACTTGTGACCCCATCACAAAAAAATGTCTTGCATCAGATGTGGATTTATTTATTTATTTTGATCCAGCGAAGATTTCGTGATATATACGTCTGATTTGTTTATTTAATGTGGATTATAATTGTTTAACAATCACAGATGAATGATACCCACAACTGACATGAAGACGTGTTTTGCCCACCCATCTCTAATAGCATTCTGGAGATCTTGGCTCGGTCGTGTAATTGGTAATGTGTCTGGGGGGAGACAGAGACAGAAGGTGGACACGGCTGTCGTATCACAATTCTTGGAAGCCACTGTGCTGGCATGTTTGATGTGTTTTTGTGTCTTATCAAATGTTTTCAGGACGTTTAAGAAGGCAAATGTACAGAATTATTTGTAACATAGCGCAATTTTTAACCATTGTATTAGGTCAGGTCCAGTATAGAACAATATTACAATAGTGAAATACTGTAGAATTAACATAATTAACCGTTAACAGTATTGTCATGATCAAAATAAATAAGTTATCCTTAATGAAAGTCTAGTATTCTAGATATCAAACAAATTTGATCTATTGGTGTGAAACAATAGGTCTAGCAGCATTGTGTTTACAAGGAATAAAGCAGGCTGCCTCTAAGTGAGATTGGACATGCTGAGAATCCAACATCCGCTCTCTATTGAACATCATTCGGTTGTGTTATTCGTCCTATCTGAGGTGTGATTATGATGGCAATCTGATGTCACTTGTTGGATCTGCATAGAGTAGCAACCAGCTTTACCATCTACACAACTGCTGTCTGTATCTAAGAGAAGCACAGCGTATGGTCTACTGTACTTCCTGCTGCTGAAATACCATTATGCTGTTATACTACAGAACACAGGTAAGATCAGACATGCTTACAGTCTTCTTTATGATTTCCTCTACATATGGAAATGAAGGTTAAATAAGTCACCCTTGTAAATGATAAAAGTAATATTTGTAGATTATGTCAACCTTGAATTGGATATATCCATGTTTTGTGTCTTAAATTTCTTAGTTTTAAAACAAAAATAATGAAAATAACTGTAAATTAAATGTACAATTAAACATTTCGAAAAGTTTTGAGTAAAAAATCCTATAAACAAACAGATTTTTTGCCAGCTGGAGCGACAAAAATAAACGAAACAGTTTTTCCTGTAAAATTAGAGGTTTCCTCGTTTTTTCCGGAATTGTTTGTTTTTTGACTGACCTAAGAAAATTAACTGTATAAAAATCCTCCGACACAGAATTGTTCTGGCAGCTGGTGCACCAGATATAAACCTTAAAATCACAGTTTTCCCTTAAAAATGACATGTTTTCTGTACAGTTGCGGTCTTTTTCAGAAATTTTATATTTTTCAACCGTATTTTTAGATATGAAATTCTGTAATAAAGAGAGCATTTCTGTAAAATAGTCATAAAATGCCAAGAATATTTTTCGAGAATTTATCAACACCTCAATCGCTATCTTCTTAAGGTAATTTTAAAGAGAGTCGTACACAATGACCTAAAAACTTGTATTGTCCATCCCCTTCTGATTTTTCTGAAAACATTATGGCCTGCCACACAAACAGTCAGTTCCTTTATTCATTACCAACCTGTCCGTCAGAAAGCTCCAGCTGTGCGGCTGCTTCATCTCAACAAACTGAAGACCAGAACCAACTCATCCGTCCAAAGAAAGTGTCCAACCCTATTTTGGAGTCTCGTAGTCATATTGTAAACTGCTTGTAAGTTACAGATGGTAAACTGAAATCACAACAGCATTTTTTAAATTACCCAAATTATTTACACTAACATAATCACTTTGACTGATCCTTAAGCAGCTCTCTCATAGTGCTAAACCGTTTGTCTACATGAGGAGATTTCCATCCAGATTTACATACTTTGTCATGTTAAGATTTGGTACAATCCAAAACTCAGGTGAGATTGTGGTCAAGCTGGGGTTTGTTTATTTGTGGATGAGTTAAGGAGCGATCCACAGGGATCAGATCAAGGCTTTTACCCACGTAGGAGGGGACGTTCTCGCGACCTTGTGCAACGTTCCCTAAAAGTTATCTAAAGGTAACGAAAGTTCCGAACCTTTACAGAACATTAGGGACGTTCTTGGAACGTCCTCCTTTGGTTATGAAAGTGCTGCAGTTCAAGGTTCCTTATATGACTATAGGGGGGACGTTCTATTTGGGGCATTTTATGGTCACATAGAAAACGTTACAGAGAGGACATTTGAGACGTTAACAGAACGTTCTCGCATCGTCCTCTGTTGGTCATATAATAACGTTCCCAAAGTGACTTTAGGGGAACGTTCCATACTGGTTGCTATATGGTCATGAAACAACGTTACAAAGAGGACATTCCGGACGTGAACAGAACGTTCCCATACGGTTCTCTGTTGGTCATATAATAACGTTCCGAATGTGGTTATTATATGGTCACACAACAACGTTAAAATATGACAAATTAATGAACGCAAAGATGTATTAAATCTACATCTAATTCATGAAAATATTAAATAATAATATAAAAAGTATTAAACGTATTTGTTAGATAATAACACTAACATGCTAGCCAATTTATTAGGTCCTCTCTGCTAATTTTTTAGGATTTGATATTTGTTAGGCTACTTCAAAATAAAAACTATGGCTACAGATCTAAAATCCTTGATGTGTCCATAAATCCCTTATTAACAAATAGACATACAAAACAATACAATGTCATAGATCAAGGCAACGTGGAAATAAGCGATGCGTAAGTGATGCAGTTCAATTTTTCACCACATTTACATTGGAAAATTGTGTAGTTTTGTGGAGCTCTGACACTGTCTCATAGCAACCGCGTCGAAGTCGTGCGTTAAATTTTAATTTATCAAGCGCACTTTACGACTTAATATAGTCTAAAAATACTTACATTGCTGCAGAATGGTGAACACATTTACCATTTATTATTTTCTATATAAATGTCCAATATAAATGTCTATATAGCCTACTGTACATTTCTATACAAATATTAAAAATGAATATTTTGGTGAGGTACTGCCACACCCGCGGCTGTCTGTATTCAGAAGGGAGAGCTGCAGCCCAATTCAACTGCTGCTGGTGCATCGTCCTTTCTTTATGTGCGGAGCGCGCGCACTGCGGGCATGTAAGCGGCCATGCAGTCCCTTGCATTTATTTCCTGTCAACAGTGTAAAAAACTTAAAATACTCAATTTTTGGTCAAAAGAATAATACATTATTTAAAGCTTTTATTTGTGTAAACTGAAAATATCAAGAAAACTTTAGCTAAATAAACCACCACAAAAAGGACTGTTTTAAATCTGCTATGAATATGAAATATGAAGATTGTTGTATTGTAGCCTACTGTATCTTCTATAAAGATGAATATTACATTTCGTTAATTTAAAAAGCACTTTAATGTTGTATAAATAAATAATAAACTTTTGTTCTGTTAGATGTGTTTTGGCTAGTTTTTGTATGTTGTATAATTATAATATATATCTAGTTAATGAAAAAAAAATTATATATTTATATTTATATATTTACATTTATTCATTTAGCAGATGCTTTTATCCAAAGCGACTTAAAGATGAAGACAGGGGAAGCAATCAAAAACAACAAAAAGAGCAATGATATATAAGTGCTATAACAAGTCTCAGTTAGGTTAACACAGTGCATGTAGCATGGGATTTTATATAATATAATAAATAAAAAGAAAACAGATAGAATAAATTTAAAAAAAAAAAGAATAGAGCAAGCTAGTTAGAGGTCTTTACACATACAATTGCATAATAAATGAAAATAAAATAGAATACAAAAGATTAGAAAGGGAGTTAGATTTTTTTAAGAATAGAATTAGAATAGTGAGTGTTAAAGTTAGAGGGTCAAATAAAGATATGATATATATATATATATATATATATATATATATATATATATATATAACAAAAACACAAAAACAAAAACTGCTTGAGCGATTCAGGAAAGCAGCTGCTTGAACCTCATTCTGGGAGAAGACTTATTTATTTATTTTTTACCATGAAGAAAAAAATCTATCGGATGAGTCAGGTTCTGCACATCTGAGAAGAAGAAACAGGTATGACGTTTATACATCTTTATCTTACACATTACAATAATGTGTATAATGTGTACAAATACGATTTTTCATGAGAAATGTTCGCCTATCTATAAGACGAATAAAACACGACAATTTTACAACCGGGAAATATGACCTATGGGGTTAATTTGCACTTCAACATTTTTAAATAAATTGTAAAAATAATACTAAATTACAATTATTATAATATGAATTATTTATCAGTAAATAATACTAAATTACTATATTTTTATTTATTTATACTCATTTAATTTATATATTTGAATTCTAATGTATTATTTCTTGATAACAGACGCTGCTAAGTATAAATTAAAAATTTAATTAAATTTTAATTAAATTTTAAATTACATTTAATTTAAATTAAATTTTAAATTAAAATTAAATACAATTTTATGCATTTAGCAGACGCTTTTATCCAAAGCGACTTACAGTGCATTCAGGCAATCAATTTTTACATATCATGTGTATAACACACCGTTGCCATGAAAAACAAAGCGTTGCTCTGGACGCAGGATTCTAACCTTATATAGAGACGGAAATGACTATTTTCTTTAATATTTTCTTTATTATTATTTTTTCACATTATCCTTTACATAATATAACGTAATATTATAACGCAATAAATAATTATATAAATATACATATATTTTTTTATATAAAATAAAAAACGTTTAACACCTAGGTCACAAATTCTAAATCTGGCAGCGGGTATATAAGCTGGGGTCTGTGACCATCGCGCTCATACACAGCGTACTCACACCTCTCACTCACTCAGTCAGTGGACATCCCAACTGTCAGTTTCTCTGAGGTAAATATTTTAATTAACCATTCTATCTAAATTAATAACACAAAACTAATTAAAAATGACATATAATGTACGTTACATGATATAAATAAAAATAATATGGAATTATAAGGACAGTAGCTTTTGAGCGAAATTTCCTCATGGTAAAACGGCCGTCTCCACAAGAAATTCAATAAATTGTCATAAAATTGAAGGACTGTCTTTTCCAGTATAACAAATGTACCACATTTACTCAGAAAAACTGCTTTTCCGTCTTTTTCTTTAACTTTATACCACTCTTCAGCACTGTCATCGCCGTTATTTGTCGTTAAATACCGTTATGTTTACGTGACGTCATTTGGTCTAAAGAAGTAGCTTATCGTTTTCAGATAGGGCCATTATTTTTTTAGGGTCTTTCATGTTAACATTAGCTACTTTAAAATAAATTATGAATACCATTAATATCATTATTGTAAATTATACTTTATTTGAAAATTAACGCGCCTTCTCACAGGCTTGGCTGTGAGCGCGCGCGTCCCTCAATATTCTGCCTTCACTAGTGTGGGTGAACTAGCTTTACAGATAGCTAACATTCTTCAATAAAGAAACCAGGAAGCATCTTGTTCGTTTAGTGTGTTTTACTGAAAGACTGTAAAACTGTAACATACAGAAACAAAGAGAATGCATATCAAAATCTCAATAGAGTCAATAGACAATGCAAATATAACATATGAAGCTTAGAATTAACTAAACCCTCGAAAGACGATCTCGTAAACGAGCGGTTAGCACTATGCTAAAATACAAGGATAATGTCATAGGGATGCTAACAGTACTAGCGCCACTTTTTCCTTAACGAATTACGAATAGAAAACATGCTAAAATAACTAAATTTGGTATCAGCAGGAAGTTAACATTACTAACAAACAAATACTCACAGACAGATATTTCTTAGGAACCAAAATAGAAGTTTACAGACTTAACACTCTGTAGTTTGACATTCTGTGGGACCGATAGAAAAGTAACTGCCCTACGGAAAGTCTGCGTGGACAAAAACACAAGAAACGCAAACACAAATAACTCTTCCCACCAGGGGGTAGCACACTCAACCTCCGCACGAGCACGACGGTGCCGTCATCACAGTGGACGCTAGACCCCATTTCGCGCAAATGTGTGCACGGCAGTTTTTGTAATTTTGCACGAAACTCTGCTTCCAGAGCTGCACGACCTCGAGCTTATTCTGGCCAAACAGCAAGCACCCAGTTTGCGCTTACAAAAAATAAATAAAAATAAAAAATAAAATAAAAAAATAGAGCCTAGAAATAAGCAGAAAAAAAGCA
Source organism: Triplophysa tibetana (assembly GCA_008369825.1). Taxonomy (NCBI): domain Eukaryota; kingdom Metazoa; phylum Chordata; class Actinopteri; order Cypriniformes; family Nemacheilidae; genus Triplophysa; species Triplophysa tibetana. The sequence continues at coordinate 19,250 of SOYY01000103.1, forward strand.
GAAATAAGCCTTTTTGGTGAAAATAAAGGTCCAAGTTTAATAATTCTTGAAAATAAATTTGTATTGGTTTTCTTTATAGCCTACATAACAAAACCAGAACAAACTATAAATACGTAAATACAAAATAAAATAAAAAAAAATAAAATTATAATAATAATTATTATTATAGAAATTACACTTTAATGCACAACCGTAGGCAATTCACAATTCAGGCATTGTATCTAATATCATCTGTATCCTTTGAAGTAACAGTTGTAAATAAAATTGTCCCACGTTGATGTATATGTGATTTCAATTCACTTTTTCTCTTTTCTGTGCTTTCCAGACCCTGCCCAGATTACCATGTCATCTCAGAAGGTAGGCTTGTCTTGCAAAAAAGGTTTTCAAATTTACAGCATATTGCTGACATGCCAGAAAAAGGGAGCGATTTCACAGCAATGTGATTAGTTCAATGTTATATCAAAATATTTTTCACCTTATAATGTGGCGTGAAAGATCCCTGTATTTGCCTAAAAATTTATGATCTTTATGTTTTTTACTTAAATTACATGCGTGTACCCATTTGCAGAGAAAAAAACACATAGCTGTGTCACACAACTGGATGCCTGCAGAAGCTAGGAAAAGAGAATACAAACGATTATGGCAGAGGGTACAACGGAAAATGAGAAATGTGCACATTAACGCAGCTGGTCCTAGTACTGTGCTAAACAGTGAAGCAGACAATCCCAGGGACACTATGCCAATCTGGAACCCGGGCCTAAAAAATGCAATGACTGGAGAATCTAATAGTGACAGCGATGAAATGTCGTTTGTCAATGCTGACATCAGTGCAGTCACATCGCTACAACATACAATGGCAGAAGACACAGAGAATATGGTTCTTGATTATTCCAGTAGTGACATGGATGGAGAGTTTTTTCAGAATACTGCCAACATTGATATGCCCACTGAAAATTTAGAAGAAGAGTTAAAGAGGTGGATCAATGAATATAATATCAAGCACAATGCTGCAGAAAAACTGCTCAAAATTCTCAGGAATCACGGGCATAAACACCTGCCATCTACTACTAAAACATTATTAAAAACGGATCCTGTTGAAAGCCAAATGGTGTCTGGTGTGGAATGCATTAAATTAGGAGTGACTGAACAATTAATCATGTGTTTGAATCGATATCCCTACAATTATGCAAAAGACATCACTGAGCTTGAGATTTCCCTCAATGTAGATGGACTGCCACTCTTTAAGAGCACTGGTAAATCTTTCTGGCCTGTACTCTGCACAGTACATCTAAAACCAGCAAGCACATTTCCTTTGACCATTGCCCTCACTGAGGCCAAGCCTAAATCACTGGACTTCATTAAAGTCATATCAGATGAACTGAAAATGATTCTAATGAATGGCTTTGCATGGGGAGAAACAACACTCAATGTAAGATTGAGATGCATTACCTGTGATGCACCAGCAAAAGCCATGCTGAAGTGCATCAAACAATTCTCAGGTTACTATGGCTGTGACAAATGCACCCAAAAAGGCAACTGGGAGGGACGCATCACTTACCAACAAGTGCATGACCTCACTTTGAGGAACGATGTCTCATTTAGAGAGCAACACCAGCCAGAACATCATCACGAAAATGCTGTGTCCCCTTTCAGCAATCTCCAAATTGACATGATCAAGTCTTTCCCTGCTGACTACATGCACCAGTGCTGCCTGGGAGTGATGAGAAAAATGCTCCTACTATGGTCACAGGGCAAGTCGGGGCATCGGCTATCGCCGGCTCAGCTGAGGGAGGTCAATCAGAGGCTAAGGAACTTGAGAAATGACATACCCCATATTTTTGCCAGGAAGCCACGTAGTCTGGAGGAATTGGAGAGGTGGAAGGCCACTGAATTCAGGCAGTTTATGCTCTACACTGGCAAAGTTGTTCTCCGGGGAATCCTGCCAGAAACCCTGTACAGTCATTTCATGGCCTTTAGTGTGGCTTTGTGTATACTAGTGTCTCCACATTTAACACAAACCCACAATGTGTATGCCCATGAGCTCCTCACATATTTTGTAGAACAAGGACGGCATATATATGGGAAAGAATTCTTAGTGTACAATGTGCACTCACTGCTTCACCTCACTGCTGATGCCACCACATATGGATCATTAGACAAATGCAGTGCCTTTGCGTTTGAGAGCTACTTGCACCAGCTGAAGAAGATGGTTAGATCAGGAAACCATGTTCTAGTCCAAGCAGCAAAACGGCTCCAAGAACGTTCACAGATTCCTATACAAACAAGTGAAGAGAAACCAATACAATTGAAACATCCTAATAATGTTTACATTGTTAGCCCAACATCCTGCTGTGAAGTTCTGGAGAGGACCAACTCCGGAAAGCTCTTATGTAGAGTATTCTCGCACTTAACGTCATACCTTTACGAGCCATGTGACTCGATGATCTATGGAGCCTATGTATGTGGTCCATCAAAGATGGAGATCGTGGACAAGACAAACTTGCAAGGAAGGGCAATGATCCTTGAGGACGGGCATGGCCGCAAAGTTGTCTTTTCTCTCCTTCATGACCTTGATTAATGAAATATGGAAATATGTACATAGTTAGTATTATTTTTTTTCTGTCATTGCTTTAATGTCTTAACTTAGATTTCATATACTGTATATTGGCCCTCTTTTCTAAGGAGTGTCTGTTCCTCTGTTTGTAATGTAGGTTGGATTTTACATAGTTATTTTTGAACTAGAAAATGCAATTGCTGTGGTGCCTGCATTATGGGTAGAGGAGGTGAATGGGGTAAGGGTACATGCGCACACACACACACACACACACACACACACACACACACACACACGTAATACCGGAAATAACATATTCCCTAAAATGTTTTAGGTTCTGATTTGCTACTGGCCCCGTAGAAATGCTGCTGCCATGGCAAAGGCCTCCCAAAGGCCAGATAAGGAGCTCTGGAAGCGGCACAAAATAAGAATACTCTCCGAGACTGGTGAGAAAACTGAATAAATATATAGTCGTATGGAGGTACACTGCCTTTACACAGTAAAATGATTACAAAAACTAAAAAGACAACTCAAATTTACTCTGTCCTTAGACAACTATAAGACAGCCAGAGAACGAGCCAAAAAAGCTGTAGAAAGTTCAAACGTGGACACAGAAGAAGAGGTGCTAAAAGAGCGGGAAAAAAAAGTGCCATCAAAATACTGGACCGAGAGTGAAGGTAAACACACGCGATTGCTTTTTGTCATGCATTACTCCACTTTTTATGTATAAAAATCATGCCATGATTACAGAGAAAACTACTCTTATAAAACTAAACTATATATAAACTGTTTCATCCTGAATAAATAGGAGAATGTGAGATTCCTACCAAAAAAAGGAGAAAAATGTCCACATCCTCTCAGAAGCCATCAAGCCTCCCAAAGCCTCCAAGTTGTAAGTAACAGATTTAACTTTTCATTGTCATGTGTCATTTCTTGTGTTGTGTTGATTTGATGGTGGTGCGTCAATTAGTGAACAGGCAAAATAAGTGCATTGCCAGCTGACGGGAAGAAGCTATTTTGTGTGAAATACAGTACAAACAGATTTCTAATGAAAATCCTATTTTAAAAATGTTTTGAATTTGGTTGGAGTGTTTTATATTGTGTGAGTTGTCCCATGCTTTCAATGTCTGTTTTTAGACAAACCACCTCCTGACATCACAGCTCACTCACCTGAGGAAGATGAGCCATCCCTGCCAAATCTTTTTGCTAATAATACTTTTCATGGTATGCATTTTTAATGTTGATATTCTATTCATCTGTTAAGATAAATGTTTTTTTTTTAAATCTTCAAAAAATTAAGATTATGGCTGCATTTTTTTTACTGTCTTCTAATCTCAATCTCTGTTACCTTACATTATACATTCATCTCTGTAAAGCTGCTTTTAAACAATCTGCATTGTTAAAAGTGCTATATAAATGAAGATGACTTGACTTGACTTACTATCCAAATAAGACCATACTGTAGCTATTGCATCTGGCAATACAGTCATGCCAATGTCTATATTTTATTTCTTGAAGTACCACACATATGCCTGAATACTAAGCAAATAACTAAATGTCAAGATGAACCCCCCCTTCCATCATCATCATCTCACCCATCTAAATTTTTCAGATTTCCAGCATCTCATCGAGCAATCTGAGCAGCGGATGCTCCTCGCAATAGAGAGAATGTCGACAGATATTTCTAATTCTATTGAGCGTCTGATCCAGGCTATTCAACAGAATCGTCCTGGTCCGGCAACCATCACAACACCACCACAGGAGTCCATTGAGAGGCCCTGCAAAACATTGCAGGAGCTGCAAGCTTTCATATTAAAACTTGAGGACCCAGAAGGGAAAAAAAGGATGGTATGTTGATATAGCACAGGGGTCAGTAACCTTTTTGTTACAAAGTGACATTTTTAATTTCAAAATGTAGATTTGTGTGCATGTAGGCTAAATTTTCTGAATGAAATACATACACCCCTCGCATTTGCTTGTGTGTCAGCAATTAACCCTGCTCCATGTGCCATTGCAATACTAACATTTGCTTCATTTATCTTTAAATGTTGCATAGATACAGTTTTTGAGCCTGATGGGAGGTAGCAACATTGGAGACGCTGTGAGGAGAATCCTTCGGAAAATAGCCACCAATGAGGCCTGGTCAAATTACAGCCTTAAAGGCCGAAAAGGAAAACTGACCTTCATTGGGACAGCCCTCCACCATATTGTTTTAAGTATGCTTTTCAAAACTTCTCTCTTCTTTTCACTTCATCATGCAACTTTTTAAAGAGCAAATGATAAACAGAAAAATGCCTGTACTGTCCCTGTACCTTCGAATAATTTGTTTTCTCGTTTTTGACTTCTAAACGAAAAAAAAGAAAAAAAGAAAAAAAAAACATTTTATTCAGCAAGGATGCATTAAATTGAACAGAAAAGAGAGTTAAGATTTACATTTCAAATAAATGCTGCTTTTTTTTCTTTAATTCATCAAATAACCCTGAAAAAAATACACAAAAATGTGAAGAAGCACAACTGTTTTCATCACTAATAATCATAAATGTTTCATATGGTTTTAGTTTTACTTATTCACTTATTCATATTGCTCAAAAAGTGTACTTTTGGATTTCAAAACTTTATTAAAATAAAATAAACAAATAAATGTAAATGTAAATATGAGAATTTAAAAAATAAGAAAATAACAGATGTATTGTGATATAGGTGAATATTGTGAGAAAATAGATATGAAGTTATTTAATGAGCTTCCTCACTTAACCAGTTATCTGTGCTTCCTCAGCAATGAAGTTCCACATTTCCGAACACGAAAATGCATGCAGCAAATAAGCAGTTCACAATATTTTCTTCAGGTTAACTCCAAAATTCTCCCACATATTGGACTTGATTTTTGATGACGTATTGTCGACAACTTTACAAACTCCTCCACTAGCTATTCTTTTCTTAAAATCCTCAGCATCCATCTCGATGACTGCAAGCAGATCGCGCGCGCGGTTATGATGAATTTTTAAAGGTGGAAGTATAGGTAACGTTATAGATTCCTGGGAGGGCGTGGCGCGTGGACACAAATCAACTGATATGGATTTTAAATTATTTTATTAAAAATTATTTTATCAACTTGAAATACAGACATATTTTTGTAGATGTGTTGCTAAAAATATGCATTACGTTTGCATGTGATTGTTTAAAACCCGTATTTCCCCCGTGTCCGACCCGAACTGCACCCGTATCCGACACGGGTGGATATTTTTCATCCGTTTGAGCAAAAACCTACAGGTACCCGAACCCGTGCAGGACTCTAACTGTAAGCTACACTATATAGGCCTATGCTTATATTTAATTAAAAAAAACACAAAAACAATTGCAATATTACAATAAATACAAATTATTGTATACTATCACAAGAACCATTTATGAATTAGTTAATTCGTTTTTCCGATTACAAAATCAAGTCATTATTTTAGTAGCATGAAAAAAACAATAGGATTATAAATTAATATCTCACTTACATATACAGTTTTCCTCGAGTGAATTCAGAGAAATCCAGATTGTGTCTGTCTCTGTCTGAGGTGAGCGGCACTGGGGTGAACGCGGAAAAAAACTCACGCGAACCAGCACTTTTTTTTCTTCACTCTTATCTAAACTCATATGATTGGTTATTGCATCATGAGTTCATCAGATTCGTGTCTGATTGTTTATAATGCTCAATTTTGCATGTCATGTATAGGCTGACTTACTGTAATATGGCGTAGGCTAACACTTTTAATTTATTTTCACATTTTATGTCAAAAGTGATAATCGTCAAATATTTATTTAGATTATTTTAACCCGCTTGTTGAATATGCAAATTTGTATCCATTTTGGAGGGAGCAGGGCAATTGCGTCATCAGCAATATTATTTCCACATCGCGCCGTTCCCCGGTTCTGTCCGAGGCGATGGTGCTGAATCGGTTGATCAGTTCTTATTATAGAATCAATTGCTCTCGTGCAGGGCTGCTTCACTGCGTTATGTGAGAAAGCGGTGTTCTTTATAAAAGTACTACAGAAATATCGCATCTATTAGGACTAATGGGATATTATAACAAATAAAAAATATAAAATAATCAAATTATAACTATAATAGCCTAGTCATATTTAAAAATGTAATCATGTATAACAATAACGTCATAATAATGGTCCATTTTAAACGTTTAAGTGTCTCTTTTTTCAATTTTTGTTCGGTGGAGCTGTGACTATTGTTCTTGTAAAAACTTTTCAGCATAGTTTGGAGCCCTGAGACTTTCACATTTATTTTGTTACCTTTTTTTTCTCTTCTAGGTGCTTGTGCCAAACAATTTCCGAAACACACAGAAAAGGAAATTGATACATGTATAGGGGAAACCCTCAAACATGCACCTCACCGTGCCAAGTTGGTCGCGACACCTGTAAGTTGTTTTATTCAGTGAGAGCTCTCTCTCTCTCTCTCTCTCTATTCTCTAGAAAAAAATAACTGTTTTGATTTATTTACTTAGTACCGGTACTTATAAACAAAGTGGAGTTAAAAGTAATTAAAGAGTCATTGAAGTGATTGATAAATATAATGTTCATTTTTTTCAGGCAGCGGAAGAACAATTTCGGGCACCTCCTGAAGATGGAGACAGTGACTGATACACACACACACACACGCACACACACACACACAGTATATATTTAATATAAATAATTGTTTTTTTTATTTGTTGTTCACCATTTACGCAACATAAAATTAATATAAATATGTGTTCTTGTTGTTATTACTGTTTCTTAATATTTGTGTGTGTATAATATATATATATATATAATTTATGTAATATATAATTTATTTATAATCTGTTTTTGTTCACACAAAATAAATGACTGATTTTATCTTTGAATGTATTAAACGTGCATGCTTATTCCTGATTAAAGTTCTGAAAGAACAAGTGTTTTTTGCAGTAAAATTTTAGTTTGGTTCCCTACAGGTCCTTGAGACCAGTGGGGACGTTCTGAAAACGTTCACATAACGTCCTGAATGTTCTGTGAAGGTCCTCAAAATAACGTCCCCCGACCCTTTAAAGAACTCCACATCATGACCGTCTCCGAACGTTCCCGGAACGTTACTAGGCGATGTCCTTGACACCAGTGGGGACGTTCTGAGAACGTCCTGGGAACGTCACATTTGCAAATAAAACATGGTCCCCTGAACGTTCCGATAACGTCCTGAATGTTCTGTGAAGGTCCGCCAAATAACGTCCCCCGACCCTTTAAAGAACTCCACATCATGACCGTCTATGAACGTTCCTGGGACGTTACTAGGCGACGTCCTTGACACCAGTGGGGACGTTCTGAGAACGTCCTGGGAACGTAGCATTTCTAGCTAATGGTCACAGCCCCTGCAGAGTGAGCTCCTGGGAAAGTGGATATACAGCTCAATGAGTTGAACTAGAGTAAAATAAAACTAAGCGAGTTGTAATGCAATGCAGTCAATAAAACTACAGTTTAATAGATATCGGAAGCACAGTACTAGGATGCTTAACTGTTTAAATGTGTTTCCAGTTTTACTTTATCACGTCCTCTTTTTTCAAATATTTGCATCGAAAGTAGCGACTGTCAAACATTTGAACTAAAACCTGAATGAAAAGACGTTTTAGTCAAGTGTTCCCAAACCTTTGAACGTAGAGTGTATTTTGACCTTTGAAGTTTATAATATACCCATTGCATTAACATGATAAGTAATTTAAATAGAAAAACATATTTTTTTTGACAATCAGATCTTCATACCGATCCTTTACTTACATTATTTCACACTATCAGGTTCTAACTCAGTGATGAATGACTGAAATATTTGCAGGGGTCTCCTGCCGAAAGAGAAGCCAGAGCTCAAGAGAGTTCTGGAGAAGAGGAGACTAGATCAACACAGAGTCCACACAGCCTCAATCTGACCTGGAGCAGGAGCTGCGTAAGAGATGCCACAAACTCATGCAGGTACATGTCTACAGTTGCATTCCACACATGTGTGTGTTTAAAGAAACAGTGCACCCAAAAATATTTATAGAATTTCAAAGGCTGATTTTTTCCATAGAACACAAAAGAATAAATAATAAGAACTGTTTGTAATGCATTGAGACTACCACTACTGCTGGATCACTATGTGATGTATGAACTAAGCACTTAAACTAGCTTGGTGAATTGAATTAACAATGTATTGAAATACTACACAAATTTGTCGGTTCCTCTCCAAACTATCCCCTATAAATATTGTGGCTTTGTAAATTCTGTTTCTACAGTATGAGCAGGAGGAGTTAAGACAGAGGGAGGACTTGCAGAATGTGCCAGAGTTTGTGCGAGTAAGAGACAACCTGAGAAACATTACAATCTCAAGCTTTTAAACAAACCACTATCATTTCATATTCTAAAACTATGTAGCATGACATTTTTACATTTACATTTATGCATTTGGCAGACGCTTTTATCCGAAGCGACTTACATTGCAGTATCCTATACATTTTAGATAGGTATTTGCAATCCCCTGGGGTCGAACCCACAACCTTTCGTTGTTAACGCAATGCTCTTACCACTGAGCTACAGGAAAGCATACATTTTTGTATTCAGCCACAACCAAAGTCATAATTAATAAACAATTGCACATGAGAAACTCTGCGTATTTTAACACTTGACCCAAAAATGAATTTACTCACTTTACTCAGTTCTTGGCCATCAATAACTCAAATAGTATGAAAAATAGTATGAAAAAAATACAATGGTGGTCAAAAATAACCCCACAAAAGTTTGCTTTTCAACATTCTCCAAAATGTCTTCTTTTGTGTTCAACAGAACAAAGAAATTTACAAAGAAATATTTCTTCGGTATTTTGATCAAGATGCCGTTTCAAATAACACAACAAATCATTTCTGTCAGCATCTCTGAGGCCTAAACCTTTTTCGGCAATGAGTCACATAGAGAAATGGATATAGTGTAGAAACAACATAAAAGGAACATTTAATAACATTTTGAGGTTCATAATGTCAATTCAGTCTCAGAAACATGTACAATACATGAAACACTATGATAAAGACTCATGGACATGTAAATGTTATCAGTCTTATGAGTTTACCATCTAAGGTTTGTAAACTTGCCTTCATGAAATTTCCCTTTTTTTGGCAATCCTGTAAATAAACATGCAAAAGTATTACTGAGACATCCCAAATCATAGAAGTACAATGAAATAATGAACACAAAAAAGATAATGGACACAAAATAAAAATTTTGTGAAAAAATTGTGATCAGGAAGACCACTTTACCAAGAATCTTCCTTTCTGTACAACAAGTAAACTGACTCTTTAGGCAGCCATAAAAAGCAGCTTTTCTGTACCATTCTAGAACATTGTATCCAAGTTAAAACAGCCTTTTAAAAGGTTCAAAATATTGCAGGTCAACAAACACAACATTGATAATAAATAAATAAATAAATAGCGACTGCACGAGATGGAGAGGGTCATGGGATGCCATCTTTGCGCTGGCAACACTGAGAAGGTGGGACGCTCCAGTCGTAAATATAAGAGAGCCTCAGTTTGACTTCCTCCTTGCACAGACGCCCGTCCCTCTGTAGCATCTGATGTTTCTCCAACATGTCTTCTAAACTCTGTTTGTGAGTGACCAGATACTTATTGCTGCATCCGCGCGACTTATACTCGGTGTCGAAGCGCGGATCGTGAAGCCGCTTCACGTCCACGGGGGCAAGCCAGGCCCCCAGAGACACGTCCTCGCTCTGCCACGTCTTCAGAAACCCCACGTTTAGTCCCACGTAGTGCACAAGATCAGAAGAAAGCACATAACCCCCACCCAAAGCATAGGGTAAGTAGTAATCGCACAGTTCCCAATCGCTTTCCTTCCACTTCCCGGCCGCTTTCACTCTCCCACGGCCAGAAAAGAAACCCCAGTAAAGACGGGTGGGCTCTTTAGACTTCAACTCCTCTTTGAGAAGATCCAAGCGGGCAAAAGTGTCATCGTCGGCCTTTAGGACAAATTTAAAGTCTACGTTTCGGTCCAACCAGGAGTACATGTGAAGCAGCTTCTGCGTGAGGTTCTCGTACGAGTCCCGGAGGTCAGAGAGCAGGAGGAGGTCATGGTGACGGACCTGCTCGGTTCCGAGGTTCTGTAGGTCCTCAGCCGGTAGACCCTCGGTGCCGATGACGAACCAGTAGAGAACATTAGGGTCCTGTTTAGTCAGCCAGGTGCTTCGGATAATACTGCGACGCTCTGTGTACTTTGGGCCCGTGGTGATGAGAACAACTAGAAAAGCTGAGAGCTCTTTGGCACGAGGAGAAACTTCTGTGTGCTTCTGTCGTGACTCGGCCCGTGGTGCCATCCCGGGGGATTCAGCCGGTTTGAGTGTCTCAGATGTACATTTGGCGAGGAAAAGGAGCACAACGGCAAACAGGAAGAGGAAAATAAGTGCCAGGGCTGTCTTATGACGACACACAAGACGGACCAAATTCATGATGGCGCTAAAGAAATGAGAAGGAAAACAATTGTCACAAAAATGCTATACTTTTTTTACTTTTTAAGGATAAAGATGATATTGAGACATCAGTCAGACGTCAGTCTTCTTGCTATTCTGTGTGTACGAGAATCATTTTAATGATCACAAACTTGATCAAACTCGAGCAGTTATGAAAATGTGTCTGAAGACTAAACGTCTAATAGATTTTGTGATAAATTGTCTGTTTCAGGCATATGACATTTTGTTGCCTTAAAAGTGTAAGAATCTATCTGCATTCGAGCGGTTTTGAGATATTGAGGACCAAAGTTTTTGCATTCCGTATGACTTTGTAGATAAAACCTTATTTTTTTTCTAAAAAGTCCCAAAGTGTAGCCTTCAACAACGTAAAGAATAAACATCACGTAATGTAAATAACTCAATGTTGATAAAAATGTCAGATAGAACCTTACGATTCCAAGGTTACGAATTATTACAATTAATTGTAATACAAATGGTCTTTTATTTATGTGTGCTTCATTCATTTATTACTTGAAATTGTGATAATTTAGATGTTATATCGTACTCTGTCATTTGATGATACACTTAACACTTGAAATAAAAACAAATTCATAAAGAAATCTGTTAATAACAGAAACAAAATGCCTAAAGTGATAATACTGGAAGACTGTAAAGTCATGAGCATCCAAACTAAAACTGAGATACGAGGATGGTATCTGCCTCCTGATATAGCAAAGTTTGATCAAAAAAATTATTGAATAATAATGATGACAGCCCTTATTGTCCTGTTTATTACTGCAAATATGCTGCAAATAAATAGTCTTGAAAACCATTATAAGTGACTAACATTTAATCACATTTTATCAGAATAAGTGTGCCCTTGGAATTAAACCTATGATCATTGTGCAGCTACATACGGAGATACAGGAACATGCTTGTGTCATCACATAATATAACATACGTCATACTAACATAACATTAAAACAATTATAGCATTTAAAATAATTTCTCTCAATGTAGAATAGAAAGAGTATGTTATGGATACTTATAATTATGATATTTTTTACCATTTTAATCACGTTTTGTTCGTTTTAAACGTAACTGCCATGTGATGAGTATGTGTCATATACAACAAGCAGCATGCATGATGATGCACATTACCTGGTAGATTCCCGTCACACTGTTTATTCACTGTGCTTGTGGCTCATCTTTATTTCAGTGTCTGTGATGCTGTGCAGTAACAGCTGATCTGCTGCTTATGTGTGAACGCGTCTCTCAACACACACAACACACGCGCGAGCCTCAAGCATTTATAAAAGAAAAAAGGTCTGATATAACGACACAGAGCCCTGAACGCGTCATTTTTTCTTGCACACACTCAGCTCCGCACTTCCGGTAGTATTCAAAGCCACAGACTGAAACTGCGTACCATTCCGAGGTTATCATCCCTGTGCACTACTCCCTTTGAAGAGTAAAGCTCTTGGAGTGTAAACTCTAGAGGGGAAATCTCAATTGTATCTCTTAATCTGTCCATTTTAAACTTACTTGGGAGATGGGGCAATGAAAATAACGTCGTCATCTCTGTATTTGGAGTGACGTTTTGTATGGTATCCCCTTGCCGAAGGGCCCTTCGGAGGGCAATGCTTCCCATTTAGAGCGCATCATCATGCGGCATTTACGTCAATATCCCCTAACTGCGCCATCTAGAGGACGGGAAGAAAACGTCGCTGAGGTAATGACGAGAATTAACAAACACTAAAACATTTAGTTTAGATTTATACCTTAAACCTGTGTATTTTTTTTTATCACACATTTATTGCAGCAGTTTAAAGATGCAAGCTGTAACTTTGTAAAATATAACGTTTTCAAGTAATTATCTGCAATATTTTTTTTTGTCAAATGAAATCGAAATGACGTGTCCCGCGAAATCGGACCCTACAGATAAAACTTGTAAATCTCATTATTAAAAGATTGCGAATGGGGGCAAGGAGACGGTTAATGTTAACATTATAACAATTTCATCTCATCCATAAAGTTATGGATTTCTCCTTTTACTTTAAAATAGTATGTTATATTACAGCAAGTAGTTAAATGAATACAATCATCTTTAATAATGAATAAAACAACCCCTTTTTTAATAGGAACATTTTATATAGTGAGTTCAGACACATTTTCTATTTTACACAAGTTATACTTGTTTTATAATTTCTTTGACCTTCTTTGACCTCTTCTAAAAAAGCTAAAAGAAAATCAACACAACATGAAATTGCGGTTTGTTTATTGGGTGATATTACAACAGAGGTGTTTTAATCTATTGTTGACATTACAAAACATATACAGTACTTTCTTAGTTGATGCGAAACGTCCAAACTCAAAAACACTGCCAAACACGATTAGAAGAATGCCAAGGCACGTCATGTTATTGAGACCAAACAAGAAGGACCGTGGAGGTCAGTCACAGTGTCATTATGAGCAGAAAGATCTATTCAGATATCACAATGTTAACTGTCACCTACTAGCACAACAAATATCCAACGTTACCATATCACAGACGGTTTATTTTTGGTGTACTCTAGTTTGAAAAGCAGACAACTGGTAAATGCCGCAAACAAACCACACAATGTCAGCAAACTGTGAATGTTTCATGATGCTTATCTAGGTGACCTATTAACTAGAACTCTAAACAGCACATTTTCATGAGCCTTGACATCCCGTCTCTTCAGCAGAATATCTGACGCCTCCATTTCAAGAGGTAACTGATGATTTTAGACGTAATTCATTCTAGCATAAAATAAAACAAGGAAAAATTGATGTACTTACACGTCTCTGAACATACACTCTACAATACTACCAGCCTTTTCTTTAACTAACATATACTGCTAACTTAAATAACAATACAACAAGGGTACAGAACACACATTTTTTTCCTTTTCACATCTTTCGTGACTTGACCTTCCAGTGGTGGAAAACCAGTCAGCTTCACGTACATAATTTAAGAAAACACAACGTTGAATCTAAAACCAAGGTGTAGAGAAGTTACAGGATTAGTGTAAGGACTTTAGTTGAGCGATAAACTATCACGATCCCTGTTTCTCATGTCAGCATCATTATTTTGCTTCTGCTTAGGAATTAAAAACATGTCAGAAATCCTGCCACTAAGAAAATAACATTATGCTATGGATCTTTAGTGAACAGATGTTTTAAAAATAAAAACAAAACGTCTAAATATTAAAATCGGTTCTAAAACAGTCGACATAAATAGAATGAAGTTAAAAGCAACTGCAGCGACTTTAATGGCAGGTCTGTCTGTTGTCAAATTGAAGACGTGGTCCTACATGACATCCGTGTGCATTTCATATGTAGGGATACTGAGAGACTCTTCTGGGGCTGAGCTGATAGCCGCTGTACGTCCCGCTTCCTCTAGTGGTGCTGGTGCTCGTGGTGACGTAAGGATGGGCGGGGTAATGTTGCTGGTAATGGGCGGAGAGTCCGTGGACCACGCCCCCTAAAGAGTCCTTTGGGATAAGACTGGCTGCATAGTGACTAGCGGGTGGGACGTGTATGGAGGGGGAGGAACCCTGGACGAGCAGATGCTCGATGTGGGAGGCGGATGCGAGGGCTCCAGGGGCGGGGAAAGTGTACAAGCTGGGGTTGCTGGTGAATGAGGGCGCCTCCTGGAGACAATAATGAGAGGAGGCTGGTGGGTACGTTTGCTGTCGACGCAGGGAAGACAAGCCGCTGGCGGAATCTTGGGACGAGGAGACAGTGGTCTGGAGAAAAATATGACATTGGTAAACGTACTCTTTTTGGAACAGAACTCTGGGAATTGAGAAAAGGTGCCCACCTGACTGAGGTTAAGTGGTTGAGATCTGCTAAGCTCCTGTTGGTGGTCAGTAACGGTCTCCCCGGAGCTGCTGGGCTGCCTTGTGGCGGCTCTCTTAGGTTTCATGTAGTAATTCTGAGGAAGGCCTGAAACTGAAGAACCAAGCAAACAAATGTTTAGCCTTTAGCCTGATGAGGTAGAGAGAAGAAAAACCGGACACAGACCAGATTTGAACCCAGGTTCTTATGAGCCAACATCCGATCAACAAAATGTTGACACTCACCTACAGCTGTTGGGACTTTGGCTGATATAGAGATTTCACCAGGCTGGGTTTTCACAGATGGTGCTACCACCGCCAAGGATTTGGACAGACGTGAGGGTTGGACCCCTGTGTGACCGTTCTGGGGTTTGGGGGTTAAAGGACTGGCAGTGGAAGAATCTGAGTCATGGAGCGTCACACAGCTGATCACATTCGTTCTCTGGCTGGGGCCACAGCTGAAATAAAGTCATGTTAGTGACCCTTTGGAGCGACTTTTACACTGAGGAAATTCACAGAGAGAAAATATAAGCTGATATTGGCAGACAGTTACCTAGGGTGGAACTTCCTTTCGTCCTCTTCCTCGGAATCACTGTGGATGGTGATAACACTGACTGCGGGACTGGGGGTGTCAGAGATAATGATGGGCTGTGTGAGGGTGGCGTTGTACGACTGTGAGCCCACCAGAGAACTGCTGTGAATAAAGAGATGGTTAATGAAGACCGGGGTTTTAAAGCATCACATTTGATAAATAAATCAAATACAATGATCAAAAATATCAAAAGCGAACAGCACATAAAAAGCATTTATCTATCTTTTTTCCTTTTACATAATGTTATGTTCAAATATCGTGATATCATGTATTAAATCAATAACTTTTTGTTACACCCCTAGTGTACTGTCCCTTTGACATGACACGCTATAAAGTCCAAATAAACAGTTAGTACCTGCTACCGCTGTCACAGCACACCCTGCTCCTCTTATTCTGTGATCGTGTGACCCCAGATGTTCCTCGACCGAGGGTCTGAGCTTGATTGATAGCCCCCAGAATGTGCGGGTTTTGTTGGAGAACGCTGCTGTGCTGACCGCTCTGAGATGCCCTGTGTGAGAAAAACAACCAGAATAGGCATTAAAGACTTGAACCATCTTAAACGATTGCACACTGTGAAAGATGATTGTCTAAAAACAGTCTACCTCCAGCTTGATGTTTGTGGCGTAGAGCTCTGAGACAGAAGTGCCTCCAGAGGAGACTCTGTCACTACAGACTGGTGGTTGGAGTTGTGGATGGTCATGCCCGGCACCTGCTGCCACGCCGATGGAATGAGGATCTGCTGGGTGCCTGTCGGCCAGGCCTGCTGGAGAATCATAGAAAATTTGCTTTACTCACACTGGCACTTACATAACAAAATCACACTGCGTGGCACTGTGACTGGTAATATGAAACTGAATGAGATTCACTGGCAAATGAATTGTGGGTAAAAACAGCAAACCTGCACCACACCATGAGTGATATATATGCATAGATGGCCATTAAAATCTGAATTGAAACATCTATAACATGCCAGAAAAATCGCATAACTCAACTGACATGCTGATAAAGCACAAACACTGACTGAACACAAATTTACTGAACAAATGATGGGGAAAAACAGCAAATCCCCTCCAATGTGGCATAAGGCCGTGTCTAGCTTCAGATGTAGCACACGCCTTCTCAAATGATCTTAAAAGCCAAGACAAGCACAGCATGCAAAACAAATTCATGAGCATAAAATAACATGAATTAAATATAAAGGAGAGGGAGGAAACAGAACTCCAGCAACCTGTTGGAAAGAATCGTTGCTGTTAAACAGTCAGAGAACACAAAGAGTGTTTTCACATAGAAAAAACTGCCCAGAAGATCTGCCATGCCAGGACGGGCAGCACTAGAGTCCCTGCGGACAGACACGGCTATGAGAGAGAGAGGACTGTGATTGTGAGTGTTTTTGAGCTGTGGACAAGGTCAGACTTCTCCCCTGAGTGGAGGAGGAGAGCCAAACAGACGGTCAGGCTGGGAGGAGGGGGTAAGGGTATATAAAAATCACACAACAAGAAGCTGCAAGCAAAGCACAGAAGAGTCAGCACATGCCTCCCATGCCTGCAGCAGACCTGCACTGAAAGAGAATGACGCTGGGGTGGGGGTGGAAAGAAGGAGAAAGAGGAAAGGAACAGAGCATAATGGTGAGAAAGAGATCGGAGAGAAAGAGCAACGTTCGGAATAGAAGGAGATCAGACTACAAGATCAAATCATTAGGAAAGAATGAACAAAATCAACAAAAGGATAAAACTAAAGAAAAAAAGCTCAATAATTAATTTTTTTTTAAAATTTGTAGAAAAAAATTATCAAGAGATATTAAAAAAGGAGAATCGGATAGAAAGATCAAAATGGAAAAAAGAAAAATAGCACAAAAATGAAAGAAATTGGGAAAAAGATCAGAAAAGAGATCAAAACAAATGAAGTAAGAGAAAAATATAAACTAATGAGAGAAAATTTAAAAAATGAGATCAAAACTAATGAGAGATAAATGATGTTAAAAGGGAGATCTCACAAAAGATTTACAAAAAAATCTTTCATTATTTTAACCTTTTTTTCAGATCTCCCTTTTTAACATCATTTTCATTTATTATTATTTTGTCTCGCAGTAGTTTTGATAATTTTTTTTTTCTTTCATTATTTTAATAAGAGGAAAAATACAGAGAGATAAAACATTTATGGAAAAAGGTTTTAAACAACAGAGAAATTTAAAAATGTACAAAACCAAATCAGAAAAGGTGAATCTGACAGAAAGATCCAAATAAAATAATAAAAGTATAATAGCACAAAAATAAAACAATTTGAATTAATAGATCAAAACAAACAATCAAAACAAAACAGGAGATTGGACAAAGATGAAAAAAGAGAGATAAAAATTTTATGAATTGCGTCAGAAAGAATAATTGATAAAACTCCAAAACTAAAAAGACCAAAATCAATAAAAAAAGACAAACGGTTCAAAATTAAATAAAATAATTGAGAACTGAGATCAAAGCAAACAAAAATCTGAAAGCGAGATCTGACAGAAAGATCATAATCAATAGATAAAAGGAATTAGAAGAAATAAAAACAAAAAGAGAGATCAAAAGAAAAGAAAAAGAGAAAACCTGGGCACAGAAATAAAGAGAAATGAGAAAAGAGGGGGTAACCAGACAGACAAAAACAAAGACAAAAGAAGGAAATGTGAGCAGGATTTGGGAAAGAGGAAGAAGGGTGGAGGAGGCCAATGAGAGCTGATGATGTTAGTGGTAAAACACTGGGCGGGTCTCTCTTTACCAGCACTGTGGCTGTCTGATCCAGCAGGGCAGACCTTCCTGCCCCACAGCCCAGTGCCAGGGGCAGCGGGTACTGAGATGCCAGTCCCGCTGTGTGGGGCTGCAGCGTGGCCACCATCAGAGGGGTACAGGAGCCCTACGTAGGAGGGGCACCGTGGAGGGAAAGGAGCAAAAGGCATGGAAGGATTAGACAAATGGTCAGACTCCGGTATAAGGATGTGATCTCACGTGCCGGTTACAGGCACTCCCAGGAGCACCCTCTCCGCTCTCTCAAACTCATCGGTGAAACGTCAGAGTAAGATATTATCCCACAGAAATCTACAAGTCTTACCTGTGCAAGCAGGCTCGGCTGAATCTGAAGAGACTGTGCGGACTGATTCTGCTGGACAACCGGAACACCGTTCTCCATTCTGACAGGATAGCTGGAGGTTTTGCTAGAAGACGGAAGCCCTTGGATAGTGGTTGGTGGGCAGACGATGAGGGTCTGTTGGAAAGGCTCGGTCTGTGTGCACAGTTGAGTGGACCTGGTCTGCAGGGGGATGCTGGGTTGGGCCAGGCCCGGGATGTTAATGGTGGCCTGCTGGTAAAGCGCCGGTTGGTAGTTGAGGAGAGGAACAGCGCCACCAGCGGACTGAACCTGAAAGCATTTCACAACGATTAAAGGAAAAGTTCTACAATGTTTGAAACTCTGCAAGTGTGTTTTTCTCAGATGATTCACCTGGGTGTGCTGGTTGAGCTGGCTGCTGAAGGTCACAGTCAGGTTTCCTGCTGTTCCAGGAACAGTGTTGGCAGCAAACAGGGTTTTCCCATTCTCATAACTACTATTTCGTCTCTTACAGATGTCCATGTTCTGGAAGCACGACTTCATGCTGCAAGATTAGGATGTAAATCCATAAGCGGTCGAATTGTGATTATCTCATCTTTTGAGAGGAAGTGGAGAGAAAACCTACTGTGAGCTATGTGGGAAGCTGACCAGGTGGGTCATGGTGACAAACGGATGCCCCAGGGTCTTTGTCGGCGTGATTCTCTTATCAGCGTCCAATCTCAGCATCCGCTTCAACATATCAATCAACTCCCGTCGGTCAGCCTTCTCCGCCAACATGTCCGTCCCTTCTAAGTGACTGGGCAGATTGACCTTTAAAAACAATTTTACAGGATGAGTTTCAACCATGGATGTTTATCCAAAATTAGGCTTATCCAGTCTATCCTAAAGTTGTGTTTCTATATACCTGCATCATGTCATCTAAACAATTAAAGATGTATTTCCTTGCTTCTTTGGACTTGACGCCCATTTCAGACTCATGCTCAGAGGGGGTCTGGTGAAACAGAAAGATCAGTTCATTAGCAGTGAATATTTAGCAACATTTTAATAGTACTAACTATTCGAATCATACGCTGACCTTCAACCTCCACAGCGGGTAGCTGGAATCTGGTCCTCTGTTGAAGAAACGACTGGTTTTGTGCCGGCACTCAACAGATACTCTGGAGGCAAACCCTGTGTTTGAGAAATGTACCGAATCTAGGGAAAAAAAACTACAAGGTCATTTTCAAGAATGTAAATCTATTGAAACTGTTGTTTATTTGCATGCAATGCTTTGTAACCGAAGCAAAGAATTATGCAAATAAAGTGAATCCGCAAAAAGAAGCCCAAAGTTGATCGCATCTTTATGCAGCCTGCCAATATCAACAGTTGATATTTATGAAAGATTGAAGCGATACTTCACGTAAAAAAATGATAATTTTGACGACATTTATTCATCTTCATGTTGTTCAAAACCTGTATGTGACTCTATCGTCAGTGGGACACAAAAGAAGATATATTGATAAATCTGGTTATGTGTCCATACAACGGAAGTAATTTGGGATCAAAACCAATATTCATTAAAAAAAAATTATAATTTGTGACCTGGTCATATTCTGAAGCTCCTGGATATAAAGGCCAGCCCAGAAAGAGCTCCGCGATGACGCAGCCCAGCGACCACATGTCAATAGCTTCACAGAAAGGCAGACCCAGAATAATCTCAGGTGCTCTGTTGATACAAAAAACATTTCAATATTATAAACTGCATTTCCCTGGTACGAAAAAATATCACGCTTTAAAACAATTAAACTTTTATTTTTAAATACAAATCTGTGGTATTTAATACTAAGGCATTTCTTGAATATTAATAGATAATCCCACCCACCTGTAGTAGCGAGACTGCAGGTAAGTGGAGCAAACAGCTTTGGAGACATGACTGGCTGATCCAAAATCGATGACTTTCACCCTATAGGGCTGTCTGATGGGGTCCACCAGCATGATGTTTTCTGGCTTCAGGTCAGCGTGAATGAGCCCCAGACTCTTGAGCTTCATCAGAGCCGTGGCCACCTGCTGCAGGATGGGTCGGATGTGCCTCAGCGGCAGCGGGCTGAATTTACTGTGCTTCAGGAAGTCGTAGAGGTTCTGCTCCAGCATCTCAAACACAAGACATGTGTGGCCCTTGTGCTGGAAACACTCGTAGGAGCGAACAAAGTTGAACTCGTCTGCGTTTTCTGCACTTAGGCGATTTAATATGCTCACCTGGAAGAGATTTACAGTGTGTTCATGCGCCTTGAATGGAAAAAATAATGTTGCTTCTACAGTAACCCCTTAACAGTCAAAC
>SOYY01000077.1:0-45238 GCA_008369825.1 Triplophysa tibetana
AAGCGGAGAGCGAGCATGTCTTTCGGTTGGTCCCAATTGGGCGTAGTCGGGTCGAGTTGCCAAAAGGCTCGATTGGATCGCAGCCCCCTACGGATACCTGGGATAGCTATCATGATAGCTTTTACCACTCTCTTTAATCTATTTGGGATTTAGGTTGTGCATTTTTATTGTTATTTTGTAGGTAAAATAATAAAGAATGATTACACAGACTTGGTTTTGTGGATCATGCATAGAAACATATTTTGTATAGCTTTGATGTAGTTATTTTGAAAATAGTTGGGCATGTATTTTCTTGAGTGCCGACTGCATTGCTCACTGCTTGCAGGGTCGATGTAGCCAAGAATTGTCCTCCTTGAAAGGTCGGTGATATTGACCATTCATCAACATCACCGTCCAGTTAGACCCTGCACATGTGTGTTTGCGTGACAGGTCTTTCACATTGATTAAGTTTTATCCACGGGGTGAGTCTACACTGATGGAAAATCTGCTGCTCCACCCATCGCCAACCTGCAAAGAGAGACAGTAGTAAAATAGCAAAGAGCCATAGTCCATAACCTTTAATGCATTGGTCTCATCCGAAACTCACTTTGATGAATGTGAAGCGTATCAGGGATGTGGCTTTTAACCGTAGAGGAAGATATTGACTTGAGTCCACCTGAAGGTCAATCTAAGTTCACAAGCCCAAAGCATATTTATGACTATATCTAAACACACAGGGCTATTCTAGTGAGAGCCAATCAAAATAATTGATACTAGTTTTAAAATCTATTGGTTTCTGCTCTGTTAATTTAAGTCTTTTACAACAATCAAAATAATCAATACATCACTTGATCATATTTCATTTCATCTCAACTGCACTCCGACCTCTGGTTATTTCGTTTCTGTTGATCAATGCTGCTCTGTGTAGCTCGATTTCTTTTAGCTCTGGGTTGTTTGCACTTCGTGTCATCCGCAGGGGTCATAAGTTGGGTTGTTGCTATGGCAACAGCACTCAACCAGAGTCTCCTTTCTCCAAAATCCATCTTTTAAGAACATCCTTATAATTACCTTTCTATAAATATACACCTAGAAAAATCCCAAGGTCAGCACCCTTAATGAAGGGCAACATCTGTTAAGTCAGATGTGTTAATGCTGGAGTCACATGCTAAGGGCGTATTTATAACATCACGTCACTGTGATTATGTGCGCTAATTCTCCTTTCTAGGACTTTACGTAGCATCGTTTTTCCCTGTTCCTCGAATCTCAAAGCTTCTGTAATCCCAGTCGGTTTGGCCTAAAACTCTGGCCTTCACGATGAGCTTTAGAGGTGACTCTGTTTCCAGGGGCCGCAGGAGATGGTTAGAAAGGGCAGGGGTCAGTTCTGTTTAATAAGCCCGCTGTCGCCCCGCAGAAATGCTACTGGGTCTCGACAGCTCAATGCTCCCTCCAGCACCTGAACCGAACCACTAACCTCTACCCTCCGAATACTAGGACCGGGGGGACAGCTTCAACCTAAGTTTATCCTAACAAATGTAAGGTGCTCCTGTTTAAACTTGGGAGAGAAACGGAGTTTGGGCTCATTAATCTCCTCAGCTCTGCTTCTGCTTTTCCTTTTGTCTTTTTCGTTGGCGCTTTACCTTTTGGCAAAGTCATGGACGTGTTGTGCCCCATGGGTCCCCGTTCTGGGAAAACTGTGTGACAGTTTTATATGTGTTTCTGTGCGTTTGAAAGTGTGCCAGGCACACGCTAAGTGCCCTGTTGAACCTGTCCAAGACAAGACAAGTAGTGATGATGTTCACATTTGTTAGCAAATTATTATTTTAATTAGATATTTTTAATAAATCTGAATTATTGGAGTGAATCAGTCTGATCTATGAACAAAGAAGAAGTGAACAAATTTACTTTGATTAAATCACTTTTTTGACGAATCATGGCTGCAGGCTGGACTACGAAACATGAAATTACAATAAACACCAACATCAACAAAGTGAAAATAAGTGTGTATATCTTTATTAAGTTTGCAATGTCAGTGGGAAATTATATAGTGATGTTAAATAGACTCTAATTTGTTTATCTGAACCAGTTCAAGATCCCTGGAAAAGATTCAGACATCACTACTCTAGTATTACCAGGTCACAGGTGTGTATGAATACAGAATGCTGCTTAGAAGCAAAAGCACATTTTCTTGTATTAAGTAATGTCTATCTATCAGATTCCCAAATCATCATACCGTAAGTACCACCTTAAATAAAACCCAGTCAGAGAGAGCAAGCTGTTTTTTTTGTACAGCTCTTAGCAAATAAATCCGACTGAGATTTTCCATTGTGATTGCCTCTCACATGTCTGTGCTATATTCACACTGAAGAGTATCCAGACACAGGCGCTTTCATCCGAACCGTATTTAAGTTTGTTTCTAAACATCACCCATACGCACTGAACTTTGTGTTTCACGGTGGCAGCTGGTTTCTTCATGTCTTTTAGATCGATCTCCTCATCGTTCAGTTCTCTCTCTGTGTAACCTCTCACAACCGACAGTTTGACATCAATTCCCTGTGACAGATGACAAAATTCTGCCATGCTGCATTCATCTTCCCCCGACCCAGGAAGGGACCTTTCAGGGTAATGGGCTCAGATATAATGCCGTGGCGTGAATATTTCTCGCAAAGGTGGGTGTGATGGTTACCCGAGGAGGGAGGATTGGTGGAGGGGGTGAGTTCGGGTACACCAGCGTAGCAAAAATCCCCCGCCTCATTCTTATGAATGGAGGGCTTATTTTCCCAGGCAGCTTTAGGTATAAGTATTGTTCAGGGAGGTTACTGTATAATCATGTATGGAGCTCACAGCAGTCTATTGCCCTCTGTGGTTTTTATTAAAGGAAGACGAGACGTTTTGCTCATGATGTGAACTGTGTGATTAAATCCTGATTTAGGGATCGGTGTGAAATCCATGCAGGGGAGTTCGGGAGATTTCTCTTTTGCGCTAATATACAGGATTGCTGTAGATAGGGTGGATTCTAGAGGAGCTGAAGGCATGCAGAATGAAGGAAATGTGGCTTTAGTGCATAAGAAGTCCAAATGATGTACATTTAGTGTTTTAATGTACTCAGATCTTAAGAGAAAAAGTGCAATAGTTTTCTTTGTCTTTTCCCAAGACTTCACAGATCATAATTCTCTTAAATTTGTGTCAGACTTATGGTATTAGGCAATATTTTGTTTAAATGCAGTTGATTGGCTGTTGAGTAGGATGCGGTTGTCTACGGCAACAGGAAGTGGTCCTAGGGCGTCATTGTTAGGCTATGTATTTAAATGTGAATGGAGACATTTTTCTTTTAATTGCCGTTGTTCTACTGTATTTTTCTTGAAGCGCTAAAACTATACAAATTACTCATTGTAAATTCATGCTATGTGATGAGCTTTTTTTAATTAGCTTTTTAATATTCATCTACTGAGATTAATAAAATTTGCTACATATTTTCAAATGTGTTCTCATAGTATTTCAGTTGTTTGTAAAATATTTGAATGGCTCATGAAGTATGACAGCAGGTAATTGTAGCATACAATATTCACTATAGTTAGGAAATAAATCATATTTCTTTTTACGATTGTTTGGTTACATGTTTAGTGGCACGTTTATTTACTTAAAGCTTCATTGGTTAATTTTTTGGAGGATCTATTAACAGAAATGTAATATAATATACATAACTTTGTCTTCAGGGGTGTATGAAGACCTTACAAAATGAAGGGTTATGTTTTTATTAGCTAAGATGAGCTATTTCTATCTACTTACAGAACACCCCGGGTCCCATAACATGAAATTCACTGTAGTGTTTCTACAGTATTTTGTAAATACGTTTTCTCTTTCGGCAAAGACATGAAAACGTGGTGACATCTTAGTGGTGGAGTTAGCCATTGGTTGCAATTCGCAACCTCACCACAAGATGCTGCTAAATTTCATACACTGGACCAATCAAAGTAAAATCAAAGATGAATGATGATGTTTGTAAATAGATATTCACAAAGAGATTTGTTTAACGTAATTGTAATTACAAAAACAGTTAATTTATATATACAGTTTTCCCAGATGTTTAATTTGATTTGTATAGCAGAGGTACAGTATAACACAAGATATAATGCCATAGATACCGAGCACCCACAACACTTTTCATACTCGGATGTGTAAAGAGTCAGTATGATTGACCTACACTCCAATTCATCTCAAGAAAAATGAAAACTTATTTAAAAAGGATCACTGAAGTGTCAAAGGAAGCTTTCCATTTCCCTTCTGATATTCAGCTTCAGTGAAATAATGATATAATACTGAATTATTGATTTCTTTTCTTTGCTAATGTATCTGAAGTAGGCTGTTTTTAAAGGTATTACATGGCAAGCTCTGGCTTAGCGTGTGAGGCAAATTAAGCGTTCGTACTTACCTACATACACACATATGTATACACACTTCATTAGAGTTGCATTATCCTTGTTAGTGGATCCCATTGTGATGTCACCCGTGTGGCGGCGAGACTGTCAGGCAGATTTTTTAGCAGTAATGGAAATCAATGCTCCCCTGTCGCTGACAGTGTTTTCATGGAAACGTCCCCCCACTTGTGCTGCTGTATTTTTATTGATTTAGTTGTCATCTTCCTGTTGTACCGCTACTTGATGTTGTCGCATCAATCTGTCACCTCTTTTAATAACACAGAGATTATATTTGCATTAGTAATGTAATAGGAACAGGACAGTGTCATAATAAGCCGTATTATTCTAATAATTTTTCGATTTTATTTATTAATTTTATTTTTTTGTAGTTATGTGCAAAGAAGGGATTTTAGAGGTTTGCACTTACTTGACATTTGTAATGGTATCTGTTTCCAAATCAGATTCCATCTTCATTTAAACGTAGTCTTTATTCAAGCAACCAAAACATAAAAAATGTAGAAAATGTAATTTTCCTGGTCATTTTTGGCTATATGACATCATGCAAAAGTACTTTTATTTTGTAAGGATTTACTTCACTCTAATAACAATTCTGCTACATCACTATTTGGTTAAAGGAATAGTTAACCCAAGAATGAAAAATCTGTCATTTCAAACCCTTATAGCTTTCTTTCTACTTCAGAACACAAAAGAAGATATTTTGAAGAATATTGGTAATCGAACAACAATCGAAACAATTCTTTGACCGAATTGTGCCAGATTTTTCATTTTTGGGTGAATTATCACTTTAACTTAACCTGGTGGTTGACACTCCTTGAGCCTGATCAATCAGAACCTTATTTAAGATCAGCTATGGGATCATTAAATCTATGGTACTGTAAATTAAACTAAACTAAATTTTCTGAAGTACCTATTTTTTTGCGCTATATGAACAGTAAAACAAGGCCGGTGGGTGGTTCATACAGACCTCCTGAAAGCGTCCTTGTGCTAATGGATTTCCAGCAGCACTGTGAGGTTGGAATCAGCCCTACTGTGTTATTAGAGTGCAATTAAAGAGCCTTTGGATTCATAGAGTTGCAGAGAGCGCCATACAATTATGCCTGAACTATTGCTAAAAGCAGCACAAGGGTCTCAACATGCATCACTGATGTTCCTGGTGCTAATGAATTGAATTACAGACCTGTGCCTATTTCAGGGGACTAAATTGCTGATCTCTCTGGAGAGCCAGTTCACTTCAATGGCCATATACATTATGAACACTTTCTGTCGTGAATAGCCAAATGTATCCGCGGCTATTATGAAACCCTTCTTTCGGTGTCTGTCTGTTTGCAGATGAAAACCCTGCGGTTAAATAATATTTTAGAACAAACCATTAAATTCGTTTCAATTCATTATATAGCGCTTTTTACAATGTGTATTGTTTCAAAGCAGCATTACAGGCAGTTTTGTGTAAGTTACTCTGTAAAAGTAATTACATTTTCAATGCTAAAATTAGATTCCTGTGCAAATTACTCTCTCCAAAAATTAATTACTCTCTATATCATATATCAACATTGATTGGTTAAGTGATTCAAGGATAGACATGAAACGGCTCTTTTAAATAATTAAAATAAATAAAATAAAACTACACAAATTAGTATTAATAACTGACCAAATTATTACAAATGCAAGAATGATAGAAGCAGATTTTAAAGTTAGATTTTGAATTTTGATGTCAATTTCACTATTGCACACACAAATATTACACAAAGTATTTAGTTTAACTACATCAGAAGTAACTGTAATTGTATTACTGAAAAAATAAGAGTAATCCATTACTATACTTTTTCAAGGGGAAACGCAATTGTACTAACAGGTACACCCATCTTACTTGCGTTTACAATTTGGCGGTCTTGGTCAAATCCTACCACTGATGTAGATTTGTGGGGGTGTGGTTACACGAGGCGTTTCAGGCAGATCTGGGTGAGCATTCGCTTTTAGATAGATCTTTTGTTCCGACACTTCAATTTTTGCAATTTTACGTGTCCAATACATGCATGGGCAACTTACCTACACTCCAAAGACACAGAAAAACACATTTTCGCGCCATATGACCCCTTTAATGGAATTTAGCAAACCATCAGCTAATCTAATAAAATAGCAGTCTTCCAATGAGCAAGCCAACACGATCCAGTGGTGCGGAACCAAAACTCCAAGGATGAATAAATGGATAAAAACAGGGAGAGCTTTACAGGGAGAGCTTATTATCGGCGATTTTGTAAAATTAAATTAGTTGGAGCAGTTTAGATCCGATTTTGAGTCTGGTTTTCCAAACGATATCAGATAACAGAGGAATGATAACAAATGAACAAACACTGACACATGCTATTTGTTCTTGCTTTGGTGTGCAGGCTCGGAAGGACGAATAACTCTCTGAGCTTGGTTTAATGATGGGGGCCATCAGCAATGAATCACGAGATTAATTTTGTTAGAGAGGCATCACAGTTTTTAGACATACACGGCCATGTGATGTCCGATATGATAATTTTTCCCCTGGAGCAGATCGTACTTTCTGAGTTTCAGGGCGATAGATACTGTATCAAAAAACAGGATAATGAGGGAGCATCAAAACAAGAGATGGCACAGATTTATACTGTTGGCTTAACCAGTGTGGAGTTTTTTCACTACTGTTAATCTCCTTTGTCCTTTTTGCCAATAGTGTATTGTGATTTATCAAGTCAAAGGTCAACGGCAGAAATAATACTTAGACTAATGAAGTAAATATAATCACATTTCCCAGTCATTTATATACGTTTTTATACTAATTAAATTGACCTCTATGCAAGCACTGGTAGTGTGCGGGTTCTCTTTGCTTATATCTTCAACTGTTTTTTTTTTCCCTACGCACATACAGAATTCATTAACTAGAGGTTTCGAGATTGACCGTTAATTTTTTTTGTCATGAATATTACAATAAATTTCACAAATGAGGCTATTTAATTTTGAGTTTTATTTTCATAATTGTTTTCAACCATATGAAACCATCTACTTTACCCTATAAAGACCAGCCTGGACTTAAGTTTTTGTCTGCTACTCAAAAGGTCAAAACATTTATGCTGCTTTTTGGAATTTTTGCTACTTTTCTCTTGTAATGAACAGAGGAATGCAAAAAATAACATGCATCCACAGAAAGAAATACCACTTTAATGTATTTTTGTATCTTTTGTGTTAATTTCAGTCCAGTATATACTGTATATAAACGTATATTTTGAATTTTCAGCAGGAATAAACCTGAATGACCAATTTCACTCAACAGCTGTGTCAAAGATAGAGAGAATGCAAAGACATTTGAAAGTGGTGAAAATCAGGCTTATTCCGTCATAAATGCATTTAAGAACTGATCCCACATGTAAAAACATTAGTTTTGTGTGTCGGAGGCCTTTTTGAGCCTACACATGAAAACGCATGTTGGAACTAATTTGAGGGTAACTCATGAATTTTTTGGAATACAGACTTACGGTTGGTCTCGTTTGAAAAAAGAAAAGTAGCTGATTATTGCTAAAAAAAAATCAAACACACACACAAAAAAATTAAAGGTTTGTTATAAAAAAATAATTAATAAAGTTTATGTTTTTCTTTGATCAAAACATACATAAAAAAAATACGGGTCGCAAAAGGATGACAAAAAATCGAAGCACACTCTTTATAAAAAAGAATCAATTACTCTCCCTACATAAATTATTTTAAAAAACACCAGAGAAACTTCTATTCTAGAGTCTTAGACCTTTCAAATGATATATAATTTGTCATGATTCGATTAGAAATTACATGCAAAATATTGACTCAAACTTAGGTGTCCCGTATACGGAACGTGTTACAGTTAACAGGGTATGCAGGAATAATAACTTATTTTCACTGCAGTACTCAAGATCTACAGAAATTTTATAATTTTGTTATTTTGACCCATTTGTCCCTTTTAAATTTTCTCCACATAAATTAATTTAAATTAATTTTTTTCACAGAATTAAATACCTATAAATAGTAAATCCAAAAGAAATGAAAATATTTTGGAATGGTCTCTTTATTTTTTCCACGGCTTTATATAAATTATGACGGGATCTTCAATTAACTATTAACTTCAATTTTTTCAAGTAAAGTTAGCCTTTCTCTCCTTGTTTAGTCTGAATGCATTGACAGGCCACTCAGTCATTATCGATTGAGGGAAGATTAAAATCTGTTGTCTAAATCCTGCAGGTGCCAAAAATATCCGAAACGAGAGAAAACAATCCTCATTGAGCGATATTTAAGTTAAAGCTGTCTGAGGGACAAAGGCAATCTGGGATTTCGCTTCTCTTAATTATTTCCTCTCTACTTTTGCATTTCTTTGCATTTAGTGCATGTTTTTGTGACCAGGTCTGCTGCGTAAGCATTGGTTACTTGCTGCTGAATTATAAAAATATCTGCCCGAAGCTTTGACACCTTAAAACTTAGCTTGTTTGGCTCTGGACTCAGCACTGCACATATCTTACTATGTAATTCCTGCTTTCAAATGGGTTTTTGCCGGGGCGAAGGGATGAAGATTACCGTTGTTGACATGTGTGTCACTGTGATTAGCTAAGAATTAGCCAAACTGCGCAACGGGGGAGAACCGGACACGACTGAACTCGAGGCTCATCACCCACATCTCCAGTGACAGAGAGAGCTGTCTCCAATATAGAAGACAAATAACATCTCTATCCTTCATCTCTTAGTTTTTCTTTGCAGGAGTTCGCCCATGGGCGGTGCCCAGACAGCCTTGCGTTGTGTACAGTCCAAACCGGCCGGTCTGTAATTGCGCTCTATAATGTGCTGATCCCAGGTCAGAGTGGAGAGTCTGGGGCTGTGGAGTGTGTGT
This sequence comes from Triplophysa tibetana, assembly GCA_008369825.1. NCBI lineage: Eukaryota > Metazoa > Chordata > Actinopteri > Cypriniformes > Nemacheilidae > Triplophysa > Triplophysa tibetana. The sequence goes on from SOYY01000077.1 coordinate 9,286, forward strand.
AATAGAGCTTTATAACCAGTAACAGGTTTGTCCAGCTGAATGTGAATCAGAGGGGGCCGACTCATGCCCCGGGCTTAGACGGCGGCTTTAAAGTGACAGGTAAAGCCCAGGGTGATACACGTCAGACCTGCCGAGCCCGAGGTTACAAGCATGACCTCACCTCTCAATGTGACGTTTACAAGGTGTTTCTGTCATAGCATAGAAGTATGAGGAGCAGGGCCTATTTATGATAGCCGGATGTCTGAAACAGGCATGTCTCGCATCGCTCATACAAACGTTTTTATTCTGTTTGTACCACTTTCATTGTTAGAAAGAGACAGAGATGTCAGGAAATGGACAATGCCAAGTTTGCATAAACACTATAATATCATAATTTGTAATGATTTATAAATCAAGCTATTTATTTCTAAGCCATAAGGGGCACCAGAGAGCGTTTCTGTGTGTGTGAACATGTTGTCGTCATTGCTGAGAGATGTTGTATGCTTCATACACAAAACGACTAGAATCGAACTTTGACGAATGTGTCTTAATTATAAAGATGTGATGATATCACGGGACAGCACACTGAGTCTGTTCTGCTGTCACCCCATGGAGTGAAGCGTGTATTAAAAGTGTGCAGGCAGCAGCTCTGAGCCTCAGGTTCACGCTGTGACAGCCGGGAGGACAGAAGACGGATTGGTCGGTTTAAGACACGAGAGCGCTGATGCACTGCGGGGATTTCGGGCTCTGGCCCCACCATGCTGAATACTCCATGAATTCATAACTCCAAGCTATCTGCACCAAGACACGTTCTTTATTAAAAACCAGCACTACTTCATTCTCTATTCATGCCCACACCAGGTTAAATATAGACTCTCGGGTTATGAACATCCAGTAATCAACTCATCTTTCAAGTCCTATAGGTCATTTCAGCTGTCTGGTTATGTAGTCTCTGCATTGACTGGTTGGTTATGGTTACAGGGTTTGGTTGATTATTTGTTTTTGGTAATGCGTAATGGATGAAAAAAACTTTTAAAATATATACAAATTCTTCTTTTTTGGGTCCCAAAGACCTTTACACCACACAAGTTTAACTGTGGTTTAAAACCATGGTTTATTTGAGGTTACCAATATTTAAAGGCAGGGTGTCTGATTACTCATAACCGTTGTTGATGTTCAAATCACCAAAACAGACACACCCCTTCTTCCATCTTTTCCTTTCATCAGCGCTCGGGTTGGCTAATGTACGTCTTGTCCAATGTGCACCTTACTGCTGATTGGCTACAAGGTTGGTTTGGTACTCTGCCCGACTCGGTTGTCTAAAACTTGATTCGGAAATCGGTTATCCCGCCTTTAACTATACAGTAGTAATAACGTTTTTTTGTTGTTAAAACTAAACAAAAATAATGGGCCTGGGGCACCAGGAATATTCCATAAAATAATCATTTTTCCTGTAAACGTAGCCTCCCCGTAATCCAATAAAATATTATGTAAAATATAATACACATAAAAAACATTTCCATGCAAATGACATGGTCTGCGATTTTAACTTGCAAACTTTTTCTGTTACATGACTGTATGTGTGTAAAATTTGATGGTAAAATATATGAAAAATCTGTAAAGAAAGCTAAAATTATACATTTTTATGGATATTTTACAGTGTTGGCTAATTTATTTAAAAAAAGTTTAGTAACTACTTTCCACTTCATAACACAGGATGTTTATTAACCCATGAAGGATAAAGAAATATCGAGCATGATCATTTTTTATACAGTTGTACCAATATTTTTTTCTGTTCAAAGGCGGCCTTAAGGTTACATCCAATTGGCTTTTAAAATGTGCTCGGTTCAAATAATTTAAGTTTAAATGACTTGTAAAGCAAATTTGATTTAATTTAAAATGTAAAGCAACTTTTAAAGTAGAATTTTAAAGTTTTTTACAGTGTTTATTTCAGCGTGTCAAGTCTTTGTCACCAGCAGAAACTGCTTACATGTAATGCCCTGCTCAGCGCATTTAATTCTGCAACTAAAACCCCGTTTTCAGTTGATTCAGTAGCTGCGCTGGAAACATTGTCATCCAGGAACCATTAGCAGAACCAAACGTCATGAAAATCATTCGATTCCAGTATTTTTACATTCTGGTTTCCCAGCTCTAGTCACGGGTGAGATTTTATCAGCGCTTGGCTGGATATCTGACCAGTGTTTGCCACAGGACAATGGCCCATCAAACCAAATGTCCACCATCTGTGCCTGGCCGTTACTCGGCTATATAGTGTCATGCAGCTAGTTCATTGTTATCAAAATCTAGCTCTAAATAGCTCAGTTTTATAACATGAACCTGGACCCCAAAACACACCCTGTCTCTTTATGCTGTGAAACTGAATTGGAGGACAGGGAGGTCAGCCAACATGAAGGGACGCAGTTATGGGCTTTGCACCTTTGTCTTGTTTCACAATTCATTGAGCGCTGCTCTCGGAACAGGTGTCTCCCGGCTAGAGTTCTCACCTGTTCTTCGCGCTACGATAAGCAATCGCCTACAGTATATACAGCTTCCTCAAGACAAGTGCACGGTCTCTAATTAAACAACATAAACTGTGCTTATAACAGAAATAATGTGCCAGGTTCCTGGGAGATCGTCGCAGCTAGGACCAGGAACTAGATCCAAATACGGAAGGCTGAAAAGCAGGCACCACGCAGGACGAGCGCGTGAGCAAAACGCTGCGCTCCGACAGGCTAATTTATCATTGTCCTGTTGCCAGGGCAACTCGACTTCTTTGGAATCATGTGATCCCCGGGCAGTGTACTGGTGGCTAGCAGAGAGTGACTCTGGTCTGAAGAAAGACTTCCAGTGTTGAGAGGGCACGAGAGAGAAGAACTGACATTTCTCATCATAATCAACAGTCGCTCCGTTGACAGAACGCGACAGCTGGAGCCGACGGATCGGCCGCTGTTTCTGTCTCCCTGTTTGTCTTTCTATCTATGGTGTTGTGATAGCTGCACAAAACATCCTTCCCTTCCTCTTAATTCAGCCCATCAAAATGAACGCGGACTCTTGTTTGTTTGCTCCGGTGTGAGATTTGTTTGTCTGTGTGTGTGTTTGCCCGTCGGGTGCTGATGAATTTAAATGACGTTCGCGAGAGTGTCGCCGCCGAGCAACACTTTCTCTTTGTGTCACCATGGCCGGCTGTCGCGTACGCGCTCGCGGGCACCACGTCTAATGACGGAAGGGCCAGGGAGCGCGGGCGCTGCAGCCAGAATTCCTGTGGATAAGCGGTTGCAGGCTCTCCTGTTACTCCTGCTGACAGCGCCTGTGAGATGAGCTCAGCTCATTTGCAGGATTTACAGAATTTATATTGCAGACAGGCTGCGGGAGTGGCAGCGTTCTCTGAGATGTGCCATAAAGCAGCCTGTTGTCCTGTCGGTTTCATGGCCTCGCCATAACTCCACGGCTCTGTGTTTCTATTTATGTTGGTGGGTGTCTCTTTAGCTATGGACACCTTTGGCTGCTTTTGGAATGTAAGCAAAAATAAAGTAAGTAAGGATAGTTGTGTATAGTTTTTGAACATCATACTTAGTAAATTCAGCGAAATCGGTACATAATTTGAAAGAAAGTATGTGTATCTACATAATACTATAAAAGTCTACATTTTAAATGGTTTACAATATGTTTTTGAATGAATGCCAATTCACATTTCATTCTGCACTGACGTCTAGTCAAAATATATTTGAGTTTAAATGGTTCAAGCTTTCAAAATGTGAAACTGCAGGCCACGTGTCATATTCCAGTTTTTACAGCTGTCTTTGACTTTCTTTAACTAGAGTTAGCGTTCTTGCTAAGTATAAAATAAATTAATACATTAATTAAAATGTCGTCATTTATAAACTATCATATTGTTCAAAACCTGTACATGACTCTTTCTTCTGTGTAACACACAGAATATATTTTGAGAAATGTGAGTTTTGTGTCCATAGAAGTTAATAGTGGTCAGTGTTGTTTGGTAACCAACATTTGGGGCGTACTACTCATTTAACTAGTGTAGCTATGGATAAAAGTGATGTCAAATGCATGAATATATATATAATAACAATTAAGTTTAAATAGTTTTAAAATCATGTCTACGTAAACACATAGATACTCTCCAGGATTGCAGGATTTTCACTCCTTCATGTGCATAGAAACTGGAGAACATCGCCATGATTGGCTTATTAAGACTTTTTAGATGCGATGCTAAAGCAGAATCATCCCACGAGTGCTCTGTTAAAATCCTCTGTGTAAGCTGCATAAGCAAACAGATAGCCGTCTCCTCCATCCCACCCTCCAGCGTGAGAAGCACAGCGAGATCGCAGCCCTCTTTGACCTGAAGTGCAACATAAGTGGCTTTCTCTACAGAGCCCAAACAGACTATTTTCTACCTCTGCAGGTCTTTAATCCGGAGGGGTGGCGAGGAGCCTCGAAGTGCATTATTCATCTCAATGTGCATTACGCTACAAAGGGAGGGATTTATAAGGGCTCGCCAGGGGGAAACAAAGAATTTGATGCTCACATCCGCTGGTGTAAATCTAGTAAAATCAGCAAAAAGCCTTGTAAAATAAATCTTTTACGTATTGATGTTACAATGAATCCAGTTTTAAACTGTTAATTATGTCCAATATGCTTATCTTCTGGTGGCTGGTTGTATTAACAGGAATTTGTAACACTGTTAAAGAGGAAACACAACATATAAAAGAGCTTACAAGAAAAATTCATTCTGATTTGGTGAACATATTAAATATTTTTAAGACTTAATACTTAAAGGAACCGTTTGTACACACACGTTTACACATCCATCCAAAAGATGACATTCCATAGATTTCTATCTTTTTAAATACGTTCTAGTTTTGAATACTAGAACGTACCCCTAACCCACACTTCAACCCTTAAAGGAAACTTTTTGCATTTTTACATTTAAAAAACAAATGAGGACCTTCGCAAAGGGAGGTTTTGTTAAGATTTGTCAGGTTTGGCTCAATTTTGGTAGATATGTCCCCCAAATGTACACACACACACATGTTGGGTTTCCATGTTTTATGGGGACATTTTTATTCCATTTACACAATGGTTTTAAACTGTACAAACTGTATCATATTCCACCCCTAAACCTAACAATCATACAAAACGTTCTGCTCTTTTAGATTTTTAAAAATGTTATTTCTGTATGATTTATAATTGTGTTTCCTCATGGGTACCAAAAACGGACAAGGATTTTGTATATTTCCATCTTTGTGAGGACATTTTGTCCCCATACCGTAGGGTTTACCCTACCCTACCCTACCCACACATCACACACACACACAATCATTTTGTCATCAATTCGTCACCCTCATGTTGTTACAAACCTGCATGACTTTCTGTCTAATGGATGTAAATAGGGATTTTGCTGCTTTAAAAGTCCATCAAATCCTCAGCTTTGATGATTTGTGGTACAAAATCATTTTCTTTTTGGGTGGTTCCATTTAGTAAGTGTTTAAGTGTTCTTCGCCAGGCTGTAGCTGTGTACTGTTTTAACTTCAAACAGTTGTTTCATGTATTTTTAAGAGGAATCCATACACCTCTAGTACTTTAAATCTTTATGACTTTTAAAACACTTAGAGATTCCACTCCAAACTATTTTTTTCATGTGACTTCAGCTGTAAATTTACAAAATATAGTTAATATTTAATAGTAATGTCCATTAAGCACTGTCATGAGTGCCCATACATTCTGTGTTCAGTTACTGGTAATATTTGTCAGCTTTTGGAGAGTAACCAATATTTCCACTACGGTTAAAAATACCTTTCTGAAGGTCCACTGTGTACTTTTTTGGAAGATCTATTGACAAAAATGCAATAAAATATACATATGTCTTCAGAGGTGTAAAAAGATCTTACATCATAAAGCGTTATGTTTTTTACCTTAAAATGAGCTATTTCTATCTACATACACGTGGGGTGCCCTTAAATTCGCCATGTTGTTTCTACTGTAACCCTAAACTGACAAACTGCTCTACGGAGAGCTTTTCGTATTTACATTATCTCCTTCGGCAAAGAAGCAAAAACGTGACGACATCTTAGTTCTGTGCAGCCACCATAGTGCTTCGAAAGGGAGGGCTGGATTAAGCTGGTGTTTGCAATTTGCAACCTCACCACTAGATGCCATTCAATTTTATACAGTGGACCTTTAAATCATTTCAATTTTATGACCTGATTTTTGATAATTTTTTTAATTAAATAGCAGTCATATTGGCTTTGACTATAATTTAATCTATACTACAGGTTGGAATGCATGCATGTTTAGAGTATCTTCTGCATGCTAGAGTGTATGTTGTTCATTAGACAGTGAGCGTCAATACATATGTTTGTCTCTCACTCGCTGTGGGGTGTAATTGGATGTTTTAATTGGGTTAGATTCTACAGCTGCAGCTCAAAGCTGCGGGTGTAATCTGGGTTTATGCTGGCCCGACATTAATCACTTTTGCATGGGCATCCTGGGAAAGGCGGTCAGGGCCCCTCTTCTCCTCTCTGCTGTGCCAGTATTTGGCTAAACAAACCTGGACCAGGAAAGAGGATTGAGAAAAAAATAAACAAACAAAGAAAAGCCAGACAAAAGACAACTGGAGGGAGAAGAAAACATTCAAAGCCTCTTCAATTAGCAGATGGTTTATGAGGCACTAGACCATTGGGCTACGGGAGTGCTTGGATGTTACAGCATGTTTCACTCTACTGTAGATCTCAAGTACTTCCTCTTATGTGTTTGGACCGGATTTGGCTAAAACACAATTGGGATTTGCAAGGTTGTAGCTCTCAGGAAACACTTTGTGGCGGTTCTTTTTCAGTTTTTGGCAGTTTTAGTTTTGCAGCTCTGTCTATTTTGGGAAAAATGGTGATGATTCTTTGTTTTTTTTGTTTGGCAAAGAGGATTTGTTAAACTTAGGGTCGTTTTAAAACTTTCCGTTCATTCCTACATTGCTCATCTGTCTGTGAATTGCTTTAGAGCCGATTATGTGATATGCTTGATTTTAAACTATTATTTAAGCCTTTAAGCATCCTTTGTGGAGAGTGATTAAATGCAAAAACTGGCATTTTGTATTCGAACCTAGCAACCATAAAAAGATAATGGCCACACCTCCTCATTACTTCCACTTCTTTTGGGAAAGTTTGAAATAGAATAATATACATATTTATGATTAATCGCTTCTGTAAAATCGCCCACAGGCTCTTTATACTGTAACAGTAACCCCCACCATAAGCTCCTTGGATGATATAAATATGTTTCTGTTTGAAATCTGCGATAAGATATGTTAATAATCCATTTCTTACTTTACTCCACCACCTTAAACTCAACGGAAGATGACCTTTACTCTGTACTCACCCTCTCATAAAACAAGGAGATAAAAAGAAGTTACAGTGTTTTAGACTCAGTCACATGCGGCGTGTGAAAACTCATCCAATTAATTGGCGGTGGGTGGGCAACTATTGGTCTTTGTGACATTTCACTTCAACTTGATGAAAAACTTGAAAAATCACGAGCACGGACTGAACTGTGAAATTAATTGAAACCTGTTTACTACACAATCTTGCATTCGGCTTTTCTCAGTGAATGAGCAAAACTTCAGAGTTGTTATAATGTGTATATCCGGGAATTTTTCTACGAAGCTTGAATGACGGCGAACTGAACAATGTTCAGTGGAAATGAAGTTCGACGTGCGCGATTGCAGGTCACAGGTTTCCCTGTTATCAGCGTGCAGAATCGTCATGCTAAATGCGACCAAACAAACCGTTCCAAAGCATTCTAGGAACACAAAGAATACACACCCAGACGGAATGAAATGGAGTCTCTGTGCGACGCTGGGCCTGTCATTTGTAAGCTCCTTTTCACCTCACGTAATTAAAACCCATACAACACAGAACGCCTGCACTTTACCGTAAAGCAGGTTGCTAGAATTAGATAAATAAGAGGGTTGACATACAACCTCTTCAATTTCCCACAACACAAACAGCTTTGGGTTGGCTGTAATCATCCGCCGATGTGTCCATTAAGGTTGGGGATGAAGTTTTAATCTGATGTTATTATGCAGAAAGGATGAAATCATAATGCCTCGGCTGCTCGGGGTCTCAGCGCAGTGACAAGAGCGGCTTTCGAGGAGCCCCGAATCCCCAAGGTGATTGTCCTCGGATGGAACTCAGGTGTGTGGTCTGAGCAAAATTCATTAGCGTAACAAGCTTTGTAGCACAAAGTAAGATACGCTGATTTGATTTTGACGTCTCCGTATTTAAAGCCGGGCGAAATCAATACGGACGGGCGAGAGCGGCCCTCGTTTTCATTAAGGGGCACTTGCAGAGTCACGAGCCAATCACCCGGAGCAATATTTTTGCAAAACACGGAAGGCAAGCTTCATTTTAAAGACAAGAGGGTCAAATAAATTACAGCTCAGTGGCTTTTTGATAACTTGGATAAAACGCTAAGTAGCTGAAACGAACGTGTGTGTATTATATTGTAAAGCAACATTTGATACATACATGTGTAGAAAGAAAATGCCTTGGCTTGTGGAAGCATATTGGCTTAGCATCAGACTTAGTAATCGGAAGTTTGTTGAACAATTAATGAGATAGGATCGCTATCACAGTTGGGCTCTTGAGAAAAACATTTATTGCCAAGTTGCTGCAGATGGGCTGGGACTGTAATAAAAACACCGTTGTTAAGTTTGTGCTGTTGTGTGTACTTAGTCGATTTTTAAAAGGAAGTTTTAAGTACTAACATACTAGTCTTTCATATGCAGATGAGCATGATAGTTAAACAATGTCATTTTTTTGTGGAACAAGTTCACCTGCTACTGAGTGCTTAGTTTAGTTGTAATGCCACTAAACATGCACAATGTTTTCCCCCAAAATTGACAGGACCTTTATTTCTCTACATTGCTGTGTGTATAAGTGGTAGGGACCACCTTTTTAATATTTTCCTATGCAGGCATCATTTACTTTAGCAAAATCATACTCATACACAATGATTGGTATCGTGGGTGACCTTGAATCTGAGTGTAGGTCATTTGGGACTTTTTTGTATTTCTGTATTTTTTCTAAGCACTGTAATAATCCTGGTCACGGCACAAGGACCTTGCACATTTGTGAATGTGCATTATTTGCTTTTTTCATAGTTTGACTAACATATTCTCTTTAGCTCGAGTCAGGGGACCTAGTGGTATTAAACAGAGCCGCCTAACTGGCATATCAATTACTCAAGGATCCGGTGGACATGCAGGACAGCGGATAATAAATTGGGAATCCCTGCTGTCAAAGAACATTGGGATGAAACCTATAAAGGATTCATGTCACAGGAGTGGATTGAATAGACGGGAGACAGGTATGAAATACCAACAGGGTAGCACTTCGCCAAGGTTAGGTCCGTATAGATGACTAGTTGCTTGACAGCCATTTCTTTGACTAGTTTGTTATTGTCACTCTAGATGAATCGGTTTTTAGATTTAATATTTAAAAACCAAATTTTATTAATGAATAAGCACAGCTTATCTACCTAATTCTCTTTACATTAGGACAGAGAGGGTCGAGGGCAATACAAAGTTATATGTAAGAGTGTCGCAGTGCAGAAAATATGCCAAGATGAATTCAAACGCTACCTGTTTCATTTCCACAGAAAAGGGAATATATTCTCCAAAGGGACACCTCTATATTTCCCTCTATATCTCTTTGTCTCCATCTCATTTGTTTTTATATAGGTCGAACTTGGAGGAGAGCGATGTATTAATATCGAAAGAAAGGTACATTCATCTTTATGAAGAATATAGTGACAATAATAAATTGTCGTCAGCACCTTGACTGACTTATACCGACAGGGTTTTTATTCAGCAGCACCGGACACAGAGAATCAGTCATCGCCTCAGGTATATTCTAATGGGAGGGATGGCATTCTTGTGTCTTCTATTACGACTGTATAGGGATTGGCTTTGCTCCAGGGGTGACTGGGATTGACCGTCATAATTATAAAGCACAATCTGACCATGACACATCTGAGTTATGGGAATAAGCTTTTTTATTACGACAGTAATACACAATCTCATTTCTTTTTGGAGGCGAAATATAAAAAGAGGGCAGAGTTGAATATGAAACGTTACAGACGTGCCGTGCCGTTAAATCATGCTGCAGAAGATATCAGAGATGTCTGCTTCCATTAAGACTTATTTGGATTTTTGTGACCATCAATTTCAAAAGGAAGAGTTTAAGACCTGCCTCCCACAATTTGAGCTTTTCCATGCATTGAAAGGTCAATTTGAAATGGACGGCAGCGAAATAAAGGCTTCTCTATCTCTATCAGGGGAATTTGTTTCGCACCGACATGAGGAGAGAGTCTAAAGCGATTTCTTTTAAATACACAGCCCTCACTTGACATTCTGCATGGCTTTACTTTCAGTCAGAGACTTCAGTGTTATTAAACTCTCTAGTAGGTCATTGTCACCTCATTCTCCTGTGGTTTGGGACCTGGTCATTTCAGACAAATATACCTTTAATTTAATCCCTGTTAAGGTTTTTCTCGATACGGATTTGTCCTCCATTGAAGACATGCCACATTTAAAGAAGACTGGCAAGCATTTTAGACAACTAACTTGACTTCACTGATTCATTTTTGCACTTTTAGCACTTTGAATTTACACAGCCATGGGAAAAATGAAGAGACCGTTCCAAATTTTAATTTAATATGTCTGTTAAAATAAAATCAAACCTCAGGAGATACAAAGTCATCCAACAGCAATGTGAAAGATTGACAGCATTGATATGACACATGAAAGCTTTGACAAAAATCAAGGTTTTCACATAAAAATCACTTTTTTAACTTTTCCTAAATACATGTACAAATATTAGTGTTGAAATGCTTGAAAGTCAATATGAACTTGTACTATTTGAGGTCTTCAAAATACGGAGCATCATTTCTGATATGTTGACCTTTTCCTGCGGTTTTCATTAGTTTTGTAAATAAGTCCTCATCGAAATGTTTGTGTTTGAAATTTGGGAGGAATTATGTTAGTAGTCCACAGAATAAAGCAAAAATTATAATTTTACCTAAACATATAGCTATGAATAGTAAATTCGGAAAAACTGAAAATAAATTTGAAAGAGTCTCTTTTTTTTCTGCGGCTTTATGGAGGGTTTCAAAGCAACAAAATAAACAAACTTTACAGCGTGCACATTCACAAACAATAGAGTGTGTAGTGAATTCAATGAGGAACAGAATTATTTAAACACTATTCTTCATCAAATATGTAAGAATTATCATGAGCTTTGATCCCAATTATAAGTAATATTTTCTCCACCACCCTTTGTAAGGGAAACAAATATCAATCCAAATTGGGATGAATTTAATTAATAATGATCAATTATTATTATCTGGATCAAATTCATGATTTGGGGAAATCACTTAGCATTACGAGCAGGTAGCAAGAATCGGCATGTTTAGGGACTCCGGATTATGAGCATGAACTACAAACAACATCACGTGTGAAATAAAACAGGACTTTATTATCTAGACTAGACACATACTAATCTAACATACACACACATACAGTTAAGCATTAGAAGATGGTTGAAGTTGAAACAGAGAAGAACAGAGCATGGATTATGGCAGAATATGATATTCAGAAGATCAATAGCCTGAACTAAACATCAGTTTCTTCTTGTAACGGACCTTTGTTAAAAGGATTAATGATGCCCTATGCATCCATTAATAAGACTAAGTTTGATACTTGCACGTCTTGCCCATCAAAGAAAGAAAGAGTCCTGATGCAGGTTGTTAAGGCTCCAGTTGATCTTGGCTGGAAGTGATCAGAGAGAACCAGTTTTATGCAGAGGATCTGTATCTGGAAAGACGAGGCCGCAGCCTGGCACAAACTTATGGGTTAAAGGTGAAGTCTTCTTCTAATCCATCCTTTGGAGATGCAGAACGCATCGAGAGAAAGAAGAGCACACATAGAGACAAAAGGAAGCGCGAGGAAGAGAGAGAAAGAATCTTCTCGTGGTCTCTTTTAAACTGTGAGGATGTCACATCCTACAGACGTGACTGGTCCAATCAGGAGATGGCAACTTTGGAGGGAAAGTTAACTGTTTTTGTCTTTCAGATGGTGTTTTGCATGTGAAAGCTGATTGGATGTTCACTAGAAGACTACTAAGAGTTTGATAAAACTAATAAGAAAAGAGTTACCAAAACACAACAAACATCAACGCGAAGGACATCACAAATGTAGCTCATAGACACCAAACATGATCTAAATCTTGGTTAAATGAGTTACTACAAATCTAATAATTCCAGTAGTTAAACACACATTCATGGATACGTTGGATTAATGTTAAAACAGACATAACAACATGAACATTAATACATGGAAATGTTATAAATGAATGTGTACATTTCCATATAAATGCATTTATAATTGTAGGTCTATCCCCAAAGTGAGTAAAGAGAGTTCAGCTCCTTACATTCCAATGGGTCGTAAAATACTCTATCTTGATGAATTGGTGTGAGTTGCTATGGTCACCAGAGATCTTGTCCTGCCCTTGGTGTAAGTTGCAGATTGGGGGTTGACCCCCAAGCGACTAGCGTGCTGGTGGGGTGAGGGGTGTTGTTGTAATATTTAAGAAATTTAAGTAGTTATGCGTGTCTGATCCGTCTCAGGTACTACATATCCCCCCTTTCGCACGTTTTTGTCTGACCTAATAGACAACAACGAGCGACAATTAAGATGTACATGATGATCAGACGTGTCCCGCACGCACTGCAGGTAGCTCGGGTGGACTCCTTGGCCATCGGTGCTTCCTGGAGAGGTGGGACAGCAGGTGTCAAGACATCATGGGTGAGAGCTGTGTGAAGAGCTCTCTTACTAGTTTCAGCAGCTCCTGTGACTCAGGCGTAGCTAAGTCCGGCTCTCTTTGTGAGGACTCAGATCGGCACCTGTGTGTTGCATCGGATGATGCTGTCAGTGGCTGTTGGACAGCCAGTGGTGTTTCCAAAGAAGAATTTTGCCGTCTCCATGGTTTCTTCCAGTGGTTGGTCTGGTATCTGGGCCTATTACGATGGTGACGGTTTTGTCTTCTGGCTGGAAGCTTTCCTGGCATATCGTTGAAGGACATTGTGTTGTAGTGACAATGTCTGCCTTCTGGTGCAAACTTTTGAATGTTACAGTTCAGACTCAATGGTGCCATAGAGGCCTTTCTTTCAGATGTGGCCTTATGTTTATTAAAGGCCTTCTGTGCCAGGTCCCGCAAATGATGAATGGTCATCGTATGAGGGCAGGCCATGATGCCTAAATGGTGGCTAACAATTGGATGTAGATTTCTGAGGAACAGGCTCTTGAAGCTGATATCCTCCTCCATCTCGGATTCATTGCGAGCTCCAAAATAAGCTTGTCTGAGTCTGTTAAGGTAAACTCGGGGAGTTTCCTGTCTTCCCTGTTTGAGGTCCAGTGCAGCGACCAGTCCATATTCTGTTTCTGGGTCTGAGAATTCTTGTATAAGAGCTTGTTTCAGCCGGTGGTAGTCGGATTTGACAGCGTCAGGCTGCCGTTCTAGAAAGCTCTTTACCTCTGTACCAGAAGTTATCCAAAGCAGGTGGAGTCTCTTCTGTGTGGTCACATTCGGCATAATATGCAGGTGAAAGTCTATATCCCGCAGGTAGGCATGGACATCGAGGTCTCCTGCAGAATTTGGAATGAAGCACTTGATGACTCTAGCCAGTTTGTTGAGGTCTTTAAGGGTCGCTCCATGTACCGTTTCAGGGATTATCTGGAGAAATCCCTTCCCTTCTGTGGCTTCAGATGTTTTTAGGATGCTGGCTGGTGAGGTGTTAAGCAGAGAGGTCAGCCCCCCCCCTTTGTATCTTTGAACTGGGCTGAGGGAGTTTGCTCTGCTTACCTGCTGTGACAGTGGGGGATGTGTCTTCCACTGTGGTTCCCATTGCAGCTTGTATGAGTGTTCGAGTTCTCTTTGGACCCTGTCAAGCTTGTCTCTTGTGTTGTCCAGCTGCTGTGTCAGAGATTCAATTTTGGCATCTCTATCTGATAGTTCAAAATGGGCTGTTACTAATAATGACTTTGCATCAAACAGTTCTTTTTCCAGCTCTTCTTTGGCTGCTTTTTCCAGTAGTTTTCTTTGCTCAGCAGCTGAGAGAGCTATCTGAAGTCTGTTAACCTCCTCCTGTTGTTCCATCTTACCAGACTTATTTCGTGTCGTCTGGGTCTCACCTTCCAGTTGGGCTATGCGACTTTGAGGATGCTTAAGTTCCTCTTGGGACTCTGTTGCATGCAGCTTTAGGTCGTTCACCTCATTTCTCAGGTCTGTGAGGTTGTGGGCTAAGGAGAGGATTATGCTGGTCAGCTCCTTGTGGTCATAACTCTGGCTTGGACCATGTGTCATTTGTCTTCTTCCCTCTTTGTCCAGTTGCACCTGTCTCTGGTGAGGAAGGTCATCAGCAGTTCTAGGTGGTAGGGCGTCCATCACCATGCCTTGCCAGGCCATTAGATCTTCCATCTGAGACATTGGGGCAAACTTGTTCTGAGAGTTAGGGCAAGAGACTAATGCAAGACCATATAAAAGATTTAGAAATAAAGCTATGTGTATATTGTGCAGCTAGGTTTTACCACGTGTGGTTAACTGCTTTAGGTAGCTAGTGAAGTGTGTACACTATTATTATCTTAACTGCCTATGGCAGGAAGCCAAGATTTGTATGCAACCAGAGATTTAACAATGATGTAAGACTAGTCTAAATCATTTAATCAAAACTCAAAACATACTGATGGTTCTTAACAGGTTTGATCTCTGAATATTGAAGAACAGGAAGTAGAGAGAGAGAGAAGAGAGCCTTCCCGATTCTGATTATGTCAATTAGTGGTGCTCAGAATTATACTTATGCCTTATTAATCATCTAGATTGTGTAGCAATAGGAGTCATATTTCTGGAGCACATATTTAAAATAAGCAAAATCAAGAAAAAGAGATTGGACATAGATAAATAAAATAAAAAAATAGATGACTGCTAATAGTAAAATTAACCAGTAAAAAAAATAAAATAGAAGGGAAGTGATCTAGTACTGGGAATAATTAATAGTACTGACATTTAACCATATAGGTCAGTGTTGGGCATCACTCCATTGTTGGCTAAGGCTGCTGCGTGTTCAGCTCCCATGCCTATGCCATTACATGTGTGTGCACTTTAGGGTCAATGTTCTATTCAAAATCCCCAATACCTATAAGAATTATTCTCTGAGTAGGCAGTTAAAATTTAATTAAGTTCAATTAAATGAGTAACTGAGCAACAATGTTCAGGAAGGAATGCACCTGAAGTTAGTTAAAGTGAGTCTGAGAAGAATTAAGGAAAGAGAGTGGAAATCAGAAAATAGAGATTTTGTTAAGAGGGAATAGTTTAAATCACTTTACACTGCAATACACGCAAGCACTACTTAATGACTTCAATTACATATGCTATGCTAACCACTAACTATTGAAGTTAGGTATTAGTAAGCTCGTCTAAGGCCGCTAGGTCATGTTAGCTTAGCTTAGCGAACAAATACAGATTTTTTTTTTTTTTTTTTGAACAAATATAGATTGTTTACAATATGGCACCAGTCAATGACACCTATGGTAGGTGGAGTCAAACTGGTTGACAAGTCGTTGTCATGGGAACCAGTGCACCCCAGGGCACTTTAGTTCTCAAAGAGTGTCTGCACCGTTCAAACAATCTCAAATAATAAAAGCGGTACACAGTTGGTTACAACATGGCCCTTACACTTAAATCAATTCAACGCTTTTCTTTAGCAAGCCTAAATGCAAATATAGATGCATTCACTAATTCTTATTATGTATGCTTTCGCTTCTCTGTAAACAAGTACTTTAAACAGGTTTCCTGTCCTTCTTTAAGGAGTACTTACACATTCACTGTAGGTTTACACTCATTTACATACATACAGCTGTTTGTGCCTTACACACAAATACTGAAGAATTGAGAAACACACTATTTTCATTCGGCAATTGTAACACAGTACTGATCACCATTTAGCTAAACTTGTATATGCAGAGTCAAAGTTTAGATGACTGGCATAGTTCTGACTATAATTTAAAGGTCCTTACAACGCAGAAAGAGGAGCATCACTCAAATCTACCTTTACATAACACTGTACTGAGATTCCTTCGTCAGAAAACAGGTTAAACAATATTGCAATTGGGATTTCTTCGCCAAAGCATATTGATTCTGGAACAGTTTCACATGCAGCTTATCTGAGATTCCTTCGTCAGAATAGACTTATGCATTGATTAAATACTGAAATTGGGATTTCTTCGCCAAATCAGATTTACCTTACACTGATACCATTTAATCTATGTTAAGACTTTTCTAATTCATAGCAGAACTACCAAATCAATCTATCACTATCTACATTAAACAAGCCGCAAATAGCAACATACATGTGTATAGCATGTTGCATCATAACGTCTTGATTTAAAACACACTTAGGCTGACAGTAGTTTAAGCTCATAACTTTTGTTTAATCATGCCCGCGTTCTAACACCAATTATGTAGTGAATTCAATGAGGAACAGAATTATTTAAACACTATTCTTCATCAAATATGTAAGAATTATCATGAGCTTTGATCCCAATTATAAGTAATATTTTCTCCACCACCCTTTGTAAGGGAAACAAATATCAATCCAAATTGGGATGAATTTAATTAATAATGATCAATTATTATTATCTGGATCAAATTCATGATTTGGGGAAATCACTTAGCATTACGAGCAGGTAGCAAGAATCGGCATGTTTAGGGACTCCGGATTATGAGCATGAACTACAAACAACATCACGTGTGAAATAAAACAGGACTTTATTATCTAGACTAGACACATACTAATCTAACATACACACACATACAGTTAAGCATTAGAAGATGGTTGAAGTTGAAACAGAGAAGAACAGAGCATGGATTATGGCAGAATATGATATTCAGAAGATCAATAGCCTGAACTAAACATCAGTTTCTTCTTGTAACGGACCTTTGTTAAAAGGATTAATGATGCCCTATGCATCCATTAATAAGACTAAGTTTGATACTTGCACGTCTTGCCCATCAAAGAAAGAAAGAGTCCTGATGCAGGTTGTTAAGGCTCCAGTTGATCTTGGCTGGAAGTGATCAGAGAGAACCAGTTTTATGCAGAGGATCTGTATCTGGAAAGACGAGGCCGCAGCCTGGCACAAACTTATGGGTTAAAGGTGAAGTCTTCTTCTAATCCATCCTTTGGAGATGCAGAACGCATCGAGAGAAAGAAGAGCACACATAGAGACAAAAGGAAGCGCGAGGAAGAGAGAGAAAGAATCTTCTCGTGGTCTCTTTTAAACTGTGAGGATGTCACATCCTACAGACGTGACTGGTCCAATCAGGAGATGGCAACTTTGGAGGGAAAGTTAACTGTTTTTGTCTTTCAGATGGTGTTTTGCATGTGAAAGCTGATTGGATGTTCACTAGAAGACTACTAAGAGTTTGATAAAACTAATAAGAAAAGAGTTACCAAAACACAACAAACATCAACGCGAAGGACATCACAAATGTAGCTCATAGACACCAAACATGATCTAAATCTTGGTTAAATGAGTTACTACAAATCTAATAATTCCAGTAGTTAAACACACATTCATGGATACGTTGGATTAATGTTAAAACAGACATAACAACATGAACATTAATACATGGAAATGTTATAAATGAATGTGTACATTTCCATATAAATGCATTTATAATTGTAGGTCTATCCCCAAAGTGAGTAAAGAGAGTTCAGCTCCTTACATTCCAATGGGTCGTAAAATACTCTATCTTGATGAATTGGTGTGAGTTGCTATGGTCACCAGAGATCTTGTCCTGCCCTTGGTGTAAGTTGCAGATTGGGGGTTGACCCCCAAGCGACTAGCGTGCTGGTGGGGTGAGGGGTGTTGTTGTAATATTTAAGAAATTTAAGTAGTTATGCGTGTCTGATCCGTCTCAGGTACTACAAGTGCCTGTAGATTATTTCTGATAATAAGTAAAAGAAACCGAGAAGAACCGTTACTTGGCTAAACTTGCCTCTCCATTATTTTGAGTTTAGACTGCGATACCAAACTCAACCTCTAGATATCAATGTCCCATACAGTTTCTTCATAAATGTGACCAAACTACAGGACTCATTCAAAAAATTGTTTGTCTAATAAAACGAACACACAACACAATTCAACGAATTGTTTTTTTAATACAATTATTGTTCAATAAAATAATAATACAGATTAATATAAACATAAATTAAATAAAATATAAATAGTTATATTATTAGACACTTGCCAAACACAGACCAAGCTTTGAACGGGTCTATTGGTGGAAAAATGCATCTTATTTCCTCTTTCTTTTATTATTAAAATCTTTCCCTTAAATGGAAATGTTAAAAGAGAATGTCCAGTCCACTGGCCCAGAATGCATCGGTTATCTTTCTTCATTTTAAACCTTGCCTCAACTCTTAGGTCTGTAGTTAAAGGAAGCCCCACTGCCTCCCTGGATGAATTGGCCTATTCATTGACTTCAAGTTGACTTTCATTTCCAGAGAACACACATCAGCTGGCACTGATGAGCAGCTATGGCCAAACACAGTTCATTCTCACTCCCCGACCTGTAAAATGGAGGGCAGAGCTGAGGTGATTTTTTCCTCCCTGTGTGTCCTGGTAAGGTGTCGGAGATGATGAATGCACTGAGGCCCTTCCGCCAGAGATTCCACTTTAGCTGTAATTGTCATGCAGTAGCTTGGAGCTACGCCTGCTAATGCAGTACCCCGTTTCAACTGAAGCGTCAAGTCTGTCTCTCATTCTAACCCCTGACACGATCTAGAGTCCAGGCTGCAAGCCAGACTCATTTACTTTCCGACTTTGTTTCGCACTCATTCACTTTCTTATTTCTCTGTCTCTATTTCTAATTATTTGTTTTCTTGTTCCATCTTCGTGCCCCTGCACATGCAGCTTTGTGGTTTCGCTGCTTAATCTAATCAAGATGGTTTTTGGAAAAATCAACGATTAAGCTGATCGAAGCATTAGAGGTGTGCGCTGTGCACGATGGGGACTCAAAAGTGACCGTAATTACTTTTTGGTCACCATCTCCTGCCTTTTGTTATGGCTGTAATGTATGATTTTTGTTTTGTTAGTGATGCAATGGAGTGGTTAAATACCCTATTATACAAATGACTATAATGAAAAATAAAAAATCTGAAATGAAAAGCAGAGCATATTCCACACAACAACTATGACGATATAGACACAGAGTAACAACTTTGTTGATTTTTTTTCATTCCTTCAAGAATGAGCCTTGAGCTTTCTTGTTGCTCAGTGGTCAGCATGGCGCTAGCAATGCCAAGGTCATGGGTTCCATCCAAGATGATTGCACATAGTCAGAAACAAATATATAATACAATGCAATCTCAGTCGTTCTGGATAAAAGTGTCTGCCAAATGCATGAATGTAAATGTTATTCAAGTGTAAGATATTAAGCTTAAGATATCTAATGCATTTACATTTAGGAAAACTGGCAGGCACTTTTGTTGCACAGTGACTCAATATATCTAGCATATCACTGCTGTCCTTCTGAACCCTCGTTTCTCAACATTTTTCATTTTTTGCCATAAATCATTATTATTAGTCATCCTTTATGTCTGTCACTGGGTTTGGCAAACATCTAACCAATAAAAAGTGCTTGTCAACTTTGTACTTTTTAAATGATTAAACTCTGTTTTGTTTGTTTTCACCATTTCCTGAAAAACTGTGAATTTGGACATCCCAGGTTTTTAAAGTAATGTAATGTAATGTAATACACAGTAATGATATTTACATTAAATTATATGTTTTCTGATTGTTTGGATTCACTGGGGAAGTGATCTTTAACCTTGGCGTTGTTGGCATCATGCTCTACCGGTTGTGCTACAGGAAAGGCAAGCATTGTCAGATATGGGAATGGAATACACAAAATCTGGAAAATCCAGCCGCAGCATATTTGCTGGATACCAGCAAGTTCACAAAAATCCAAAATTCTGTCATAATTTATTCAACCCTGCGTCGTTCAAAACCTTTACTTGACACTCTTTTTCACACAAATGAGATATTTGGAGAAATGTCTCTGCAGTGTGCTTTGAATGATCGTACCGAGTTTAATCATCGCCACCTGCCCTGATAAATAAAACTTACATGAAATGTGCGCTTGCTTTGTCACTTCAAGGAACGCATTTTGAAGAGTAATGTGTAGTCACAGCACAATTTTTCTGTTAGTGTTCCTGCGTCGTGTCTGTGAGTGGACCGTGGACAGCTGGAGCTGTCAAACTGTGCTGAGTGAATGAGCCACTGTTTGGGTGTCCGGGATACGCTGGAGAGCCAGGAGCATACGGGTGAGCATCTGCGGGGTCTACTTAAGCAGGACCCTCTCTCCGGCATCGTTCAGCCAACCCATTTTAAAAGCAAATTAGCCGCTGCCTTTAGACTCAGCCTTGCACCGCCCCTCCCACTCAGCGGGTATTCATGGACCTAAATGTCAGAGCATTAGACAAAGAAGGGGGTTTGTCTAATAACGCCTTCAGCTGGAACGGTGAGCCAGTGTCCAGCCGGCATCAGTGGCACCAGCGTTAGGTCTCCGTGCCGAACGCTCCACTCTTGCACCCTAAACCCCTGGCAGGGGTGCGGATGACGGGTTTATTTACCACACCGAGAGGTATTGATTCATGCTGTTGTCACGGCTTTAATTGTGTATAATTGGGCTCCTTTTGGTCATAGACCGGGGCTGATTGTTTGGATGCGTCTTTGTGTGCTGTTAAGAGTGTAAATTTGTGCGTGTGCGCAGCAACCATTATACCCCCTGAATTATAACGTCATGAGATATGGTCATTATATTTTAAGAGCTTCATTTTGCATGGCGGCAGTGCCCGGAAAAAAGAATTGTAGGGTGATTGGGTGTCGCCTACTTAATATTCATGGGGCAGCCTGATAAGGTTTATAACGCGTTCATGATGTGCTCAGTCTTGTGACATTTACCCAGATGACCAGCAGAGGGAGTTGCGTTCGACCAAGCGTGCACTTTTACTCTAAAGCTGATCTGAGAACAGAACAGGGTCCTCGGACAGCGCCAGGCATTTATAGCATCAGAAACAAGGATCCGAGTTTACTTCACCCTGTCAGAAATTTTCGTAAACATTGCGCATGACCGTTAGCATCAACGCTAGGTTTTTCAGAACGCCTGGCATGGGTGTGCTTTTAAGCTGTTAGCTTTTTCATTTAGTCTCAGCTTTGAATTTATCAATCATATGGTGAATGTTCTTCTCACGTCTGCAAAAGATACATTAAATGGGTAATAATGCATATATGCGGCTGATTCTTGCTGTATGATTTAGTCATGACAGCTGTTTGCGATATCTGTTGTAATGTGTCTGGAGATAAAAGAACGCTTGTTTTATTTATAAGAGGTCTTACCTAGTCCTCTCAAAGCGTACTTTAGGACTCCCAGAAACAACTCTCGCTCTCGAAATGGACAGAGGAAAAAAAAATAACAAGGGCACCGTTGTATTTCTCCATTTTTGCTTTTATCTAAAAAGCTCTCCATGCATGCGTCCCTGGGACCCTGTGTCATCATTTATGCAACGTCTTCTCGCAGGCAGGAGTGAGACACTGAGAGTGCACTGATAAGGTGAGAGAGAGGCTGTGGGACGGTCCTCTCATGTCACATCTCTCCACCACTCACACACACAAAGAGCCAAACCGAGTGACCTCCAGCCTTTTAGAGACATTTACTCTTAGTAAGAGTTGTTGTTAATTGTCTTTTGAGAGTGGGGTCTTTTGAGAGTGATCTTACTTAAATGCTATGTTCACTTTCAGATTTACTTTCATACGCATGCAAAGAGTTCACCCGTGCTCACTGAACGTTCTGTATCAAGGGTAAAATGGCTTGTGAATGCGGTTTCTTCAAGCATATGAATTAAGATCATTTGATTCTGTGAACTCAAAGCATCTTTAACTCACATGAAATCGCGTCTGTGCAAATTGGCAGAAGAGATGCACACAGTGATTTCTTTTTCTCAGAACTCCACTCATGCTTAAAGGTTTTCTTTCTCTATTGTTCTCTCACTTTTCTGTATGTTTGTTCTCTTTGTTTTATACAGTATCACATGAATTAATGTTCTGAAGTTTATAATTGCTAATAAAGTCTCTGGTGAAATTGCATAATTTCCTAAAATCAATGAGGTGGTACTAATCTGTATTTGATCAAATATGTGGATCTGTGTGCTATGGGAAAAGAGTGTTTATATATTCAGTGCATTACCTCTCTCTCTCTCTCTCTCTCACTATCTCTCTCTCTCCAGATCAACTTGGCTCATTTAACTACTAGTGTCTTTGACAATTTCCGAACTTTTTTGTGTTTCTGTATATTTCATTCAATCTTTTTTGGTTATTGAATTGATTTTATTTGTAATGAAGTCGAGAACAGGAATTAATAAATTACAGCATTCTCAGTTCAAGTTTCTTTTTTGATAGCTAATTTAATTTGTCTTCATTTATTCAGAGCTTTGTTTTGAATTACTTTCTTATGTTGCTTATTAGGGACAGGAAACAGCAGGGAATTCTAGCCTGACAAAATCAGCACGGTGAGATAAAATATTGCAATACTTTAAAATGTCTATTTTCCATCACTCCCGTTCCATATGTTCGGGGGACTCCAGATGGTACGGGAGGCGTCACGTCATCAGTGAGTTGTTTTATAGAGAGAGTGATAGGAAGTGGACAGGGGAGCTCATCTGGTCGTGACTGTAGCAGAGGCGCTCAGATTTTCTTCAGATGAATGCAGCCAGTCTGGAAATGTGTATGAAATCAGGGTCAATCTGAGTGTTTTTTTTCTATTCTCACCCCTGAAGAAGCAACAGTTAAAACAAGACACGGTCTATAGGTGTGATTGCTCGCCCGCTCTGGCGAAAACAACTCTCTCACCTTGATTTTCGAAAGTACAGTAATGAGGAGTGTCACAAAGAGAGAGAGGGAGCAGGTTCAGATCATGGCTGAAATGACCGTTCGCGTGACCAAAGTCCATTTACTGAAGTCGTGTCACTCGCTTCTCTGGGCAGCTATTTACATCATAAACTGCAATAAACAACTTGTAGTATTTACATAATGTTATTTCTGCAAGTTTTGCACCAGAAAACCAGGGAGTTGTCAGTCTTTATCAATATATATTATCTTTGGCAAGACTTAGGAAGGTCAGCATATGTAGTGTTATGCTTTCTAGATCACAATAACTACTTGTTACTACTAGTCACTGTTGAAATTGTAATTTCATTCGTTGTTTCTGATTCTTGTCTTAAACCCATATCAATCTTTACCAGGAATGTCAAAGACAGTTTCACAGTTTATAAAATAAGACACTGGTACCAGTAACTTCTTCATCTTTTGATCTTCGCTGTTAGTTTCATGTCAGTTTCTATAAAGTGCTCTGATAGACTGCTTGTTCAATAAAGTGCTTTGATAGACTGCTTGTGCTTTTCAAGGCAGCTGAGAGGCAATTCACGGTACTGCAAATATCACAAATTGTAGGTGATTCAGGTACTTTTATTAGCCAAAAGTGTTTCTTTTTTTATCCAAATGTTGATTGTTACTTTAGTATTTTTAATCTCTAATCGTAACCTTAATCTTAATCCTAATCTTATAAAATATAACTATACAGTGATAATTAAAAAAATTTTTCACTATCATTACATTATAAACACAATACCATGGGTTACACTTTACAATAAGGTTGTATTGTATTAAGTCAACAGCATTATATTGACTCCATAGTAAATTGTTAGTTTTTCAACAAAAAGTTTAATGCTTGCTTTGGATAAAAGCATCTGCGAACAATGAACAGATTCTTAAAAATCTTTGCTAATGTTAATTCCATTACAATCGTCCATGTTAGTTCATGTAGAAATTGACACAAGTAATGTATAATTAATATTAATAAGATGCTTTACAACATGCTTTACAAGAATTGTAAGTTCACATTAGTTAATATAAGAAGTAATGTTAACAAATACAACCTTATTGTAATCTTCAAGTCTTCTGATTTCTTTTAGATGTACAGGCCACTAACAATGTAGCTTATTAGATATCCAGTGTTATTGTAAAAGTAAATCAGAATTATGGACGATTATAAATTTGCATTTATAGTAGCATTCTTTCTACAGTACATGCTTTTGTGAGCAGGCTCTCTTGCTTGCAGTCTAAGCAGATGATCATGTTAGATGAGTGTTTATGGATGTCTGCTGATGTTATCTGAGGTTCTGTTGGACCTGCTGCCACTGGATGACACGAACACTTGAGGCTTTACAGGATAAAGTTATTAATGTAAGAATTCGAGACTCTTAGTTTTGTCTCTGAGATGAAGCACAATACTCAAATCAATATGTCAAGCTGTTGGAGTAATTAAGACCCTGCATCTGCTCTCGAGGGGCTCAACAGGCAGGATGGAGTCCATTTTAAAGCCTCTCTCTTCAGTATCACCAAATAGACTCGAGCTGGAAGCAGTTGCTAAGAAACAGTAGCGTTGTAGTGGATATTACATGATCTTAGATCTTCCAAAACTCTTTCTTTCTTTCTTCCTTCCTCCCTTGCTTTCTTTCTTTCATTCTTTCTTTCTTTCTTTCTTTCTTTCTTTCTTTGCTTTCTTTCTTTCTTTCTTCCTTCCTTCCTTGATTTCTTTCTTTCTTTTTTCTTTCCTTCGTTTCCTTCCTTCCTCGATTTCTTCCTTCCTTCCTTTATTTCTTTCTTTCTTCCTTGATTTCTTTCTTTATTTCTTTCTTTCTTCCTTCCTTACTTGAGGTCTTCCTTCCTTCCTTCCTTCCTTCCTTGATTTATTTTTTTCTTCCTTCCTTGATTTCTTTCTTCCTGTCTTCCTTTCTGTCTTCCCTTCCTTGATTTCTTTCTTTCCTTGATTCCTTTCTTTTTTATTAATTTCCTTCTTTTTTTCCTTTCCTTCCTTCCATAATTTTTTCCTTCCTACCTTTATTTATTTCTTCCTTCCTTCCTTCCTTCCTTCCTTTATTTCTTTCTTTCTTTCTTTCTTCCTTCCTTCTTTTCTTGATTTCTGATGCCTGCATTTTAACTCCATATTTTAAACATCTTGTCTTTTTAAATGAACTGTGAAATATAAGTTCTCTACCCTTCACACATTCAGATGATAAGAAAAAGCACAGAAACCCAAGGGTTTTGATTCATGTTTGATCCAATCAAGTTTCAACTTTTGGGACTGTAGAGACTCTGAATCTTATTGTATAGTACACAGTAATTGCTTTATTTGCTTTTACTCTCGACTAGCCAGATTCACAGGAGGTGAAGTAAGCAAGCGACAATGTGTAACAAACCTTCTTATAGATGTAGGAAGGTGGTTTTACTGTCAGCTCACCCAGATAAGACAGAAAGTGCCAGAGTTAGTTTGCTGCTGAAGTGTCAGGCCACTGGCTGAAGCTCAGTTTCCTTTGAGTGTCACTCTTAATCCGGAGCTGAGCCAAACACCCACCGGGCCGAAATGGCGGCCTGATTGGGCCAAGACAGCTCACCCGAGAGGTGGGAGTGAGCAGGGACCAAATCTCTCTCTCTCTCTCTCTCTCTCTCTGTGCAGCTGCACACTGCGCACAGGCTGTGATTTAGGTCACAAAATATGAGGAGCATTGGCTGGGCAGAGAAAAAAGGAAAATATGAATCAATGTTTTAATGGTAATCTTGGGTTTTGTGAGGACAGCGGTCTCTGTGGATCACACAGAGACAGAGAGTAGATTGCATGATTTTGTCGCATCTGTCTCACCTGCTTTTACAAAAAGTGACCTCAGATGGCATTTCGAAACAGTGACGTGAGATGAGCTGATATTAATAACATGCTTTTAGATGCACTTTTTGTTTTATTTTTTACTCACATTTTGATCTCACACTAATGCAACTGCCATCTTTTGATTTAAGAAATATGTATTTGTGCCTGATGAAACTGCTTTGATTTGTATGTATATTTAAATAAGTATAGTGTTAAACATCTGTCATTCATGTGAACTATAAAGATAACAATACACACAATTTTTAAAAAATATTTTATTCAGCTCGAAAAAAAGTCCTTCTGAAACGGTTCCCGGTGATATAATTCCTGTGTATCATTACTGTTGTAGTTTTCAACTGGTCGTCTCAGTTGAACCTTGTTCAGTTAACACGATTCTTTACTTGTTCTTGTATTGTACAGTACAAATACATTAATGGACTCAGATATCAGCACTGAAATTTCCTGTAACTGGTCTCTTGACACAGTCATTATAGCCTGTAACAGATGCCGAGAAAAGTCTGACATGATACTACTGACCCAATAATCGGATGTTGCCTAAGACCCTTCAAAACCTTAGTGCAACTTTACATTACTTGACACATGACACAGTGAGAGGATGTCAATCCTCTGCATTCGGATGCATGTAGGTTAGGGCAAATGTTGGGGATCTTTTTTTCTGCTTGTCCAGAAAACAAGCTGCATTTTTACATAATTCTGTTGCAACATTAAATTGATGTTCTTTAGGAAACTAACATGAATTAGAAACATTTGTTATTGGTTCAAGAAGATTTTACGTCTTTATTTTTGTAGTAATATACAAAATATATATATAACAGGTGTCATAGTATTAAGTCACATCCTGCTGTTCATTATAACATGTTTAGTATAATGAATAGTAGTGTTGTTGTGGATAATTATTTCGATTTTATTTAGTATAAATTTATACCCTTGATATCAAACTGGGGGCCGTGGGGCCCTGGGGGGCTCAAAGATGGATCCAGGGGGGGCACAGATTTTCATAGCATAGCATATATCAAATGATTTGTCATGTCATGTCTTATAAAAATCCCATACATTACTAAGTTTAATATAACATATGATATATAATATAATACGAAAAATAATACCATGAATTTATATCATATTTATATTGTACATTATAATATTGAGTATAGTTCACATTATCATACTAATTTAAAAACAGTTTTTATAAAAAGCTTTCGATGTATCTTGACAGATTCGAAGCTGTTGCTAGCAACACTTGTTATATTGATGAACTGGAAGAAGTTCAGCAAGTTTAGAAGATCCCTCGGAAGCCAGCCCAGATTGCACAAGCATACATGCGCATGTGTTAAAACCAGAACCCCTGCCAATGAAATATTAGATATGTTGTTTCTGGCGCTGTGAGGGGGAAAATATTTGCGTAGCGTGTGATTTGATTAATCCTCCTTAAAGATGCTGAGGTGAAATACTGTATGTGTGCACTGATGTCGTCGCAATTTAAAATGGAAAATTACAGAAACAACTTCCAGCCGTTAAACTGTGAAATGGGTTTATTTAGTAACTTGTTCATGACCATTTGCATTTTATTTCCTTTTAAAAAAAAATTGCTGCAAATAATGCCGGTTAAAGTGCAAGTTGAGCGTTAAGAAATGCAAGAGGTTTTCCTTAATCATATTCAGTGGTCGTTCATGCATGAAACGCAGGAGCTGCTTCCCTGCATAAGGGTACATTTTGCTTTAGTTGTTTTTGGTTCCTGTACAATAAAAGTCCTTTAGGTGGTGTTTCAGGAATAAAGCACACTGTCCGACAGACTTGTACACACGCAAAATGACAATGTGTTGCAGACGTGCACGAGGGTTGAAGCTACAGGGGATAATCAACCTGGCTGGGTGATTAAACGTGGCGTCGCTCCCCCGTGAAAGATGCAGCCCAGTGGCAGATGTCTGGGCCTGTGCCAGGGCGAGCGAGGTTGGATAGCATCGTTAACACGTGCCACGCTAAAAATAGTCTTGTTAAGCCCACGTGTTTATCACTGAAATGACATCTCTGTGACTGGGAATATATCACTCAATTGCTGAGATCGGATCTTGTGCCCTGCATTTAAAGTAGAGGGTTATGCATTCGGTGCAGATGTGTTTAATATCACATCGCACTTCTGGAACTTCTTACAATTATCAGTCATAAGAGTTATCAGTAATTTCATGACTCTGTCTGTCTCTAAAGAACTTACTGTACCGTTCCATTTCTTTCTCCTTGTTTCCTAGGGAACCGTTTCTAAGGTTACAAGTTTACATTTTTTCCCTCATAACTTTCTACATGTTAACATTCCCAGATACCTTAGATGTATCAATAGAGTGGCAGTATTGCTGGAAGAGAGAGATCTTTGATAAGTTGTATGTTCTGGGGGCAGAAATATAAAAAAGTGCAATCTTGACTATTTCTTGATACTCTGAGTGTGACTCAGTCCCATTCTTCACAACTTATAAGTCTTGATTTCTCAATAAGTGTGCACACATTTTTTTTTATTAGTATACGAATATATATTATAAGTAATTTGATAAATTGAATGTATTAGTATCCCTACAGAAGGTTTATCTCATTGAAAGATCTCATAAATACTCAATGTATCCTGGAACACATTTAGAGGGTCAGTTCAACAAAACAATTATCTTGCATTTTTCACTCACCCTCATTCCATTTTAAAACTGTCTGACTTTGTTTATACTGCAGAACACAGAAGAAGATATTTTGAAGAATGTTAGTAACCAAACAACATCGGTCCCCGTTGACTTTCGTTGAATGGAAACAAAACCAACAAGCCATTTCCCAAAATATTTTGTTTTTTTATTGCACAGAAGAAAGAGTTATATACTTGTTTTGAACGACATGGGTTGAATAATGATGACAGAATTTAAGTCGTAATCTTCTTTAAAAAATATATATTTAAAAAGTATAGCACAATGCAATGCAAGTCGGTTTGGACTGTTTCAGCTGGTCTGGAGAACAGCAAACAGGGCTTTATTTGAAGATCTTGGGATGCATGCTGTCAGACGCAACATGGTGTTTAGAGAGCACAAGGATGTTTGCAGAGTGTGATGAATGGATGTAAACGCAGATTCAGTCAGATAAGAACAAGAGTAACAACAAACATACGTGCGCACACACCTGTTGTGGAAACATAGCCCTCGTCTGTACACACTTGTGCAGAATCATTAGCGAACGAGTGTTTGTGAATGTTCCTTGACAGCGAGCGTGTCCGAGAGCGAGCAATGACCTGCCCGCTAAAATGTCACCCGACCCGCCCATTTCTTCATTCTATTCTTCTTTCTCCAGATTGAAACCTCTTGAACATGTTAGCGCTGTTGAAATTTGATCCTAATAGCTCTCTACATGTGTCAGGTTAATAAAAAGTCTTGCCTTCTGAAAGAGGGTGGGTGATGGGTGGCATCTATTGGTTTCTTCTTCAACCGAGATTAAACCTTCGGCCAGAACTGCTTACTTTCACCATTATACGGCAACAACAAACCTCCCCTCTCGCTCAGTCCTTCAGGTACATCATTGAAAAATAAGAGGTTTGGGAGTATATTGCCTGATGGGACTCGAGTGAGACATCTCGGCATTGATCGCACACGTGTGTGTTGCAATCCTGTCTTTTAAAGCTATAGACGTTTCTCTGAGATATTTGTGGCCGAAGACGCATTCGTAAAAGAGATCAATTAGTCTCACTTCTAGCTAATGGAAATCCATTGTCGGCTTAGAGAATGCTTTGATGGTGGGTGCATGTCAGGGTGGGAGGATGCATTGTTTGTGCCGTTATATCTGTAGACTAGACTGGTTTTGCTTATATCCTCAGGTGGTTGTCAGAATGCATTAAGTTAAATCAGTCCTTTGCCTCAAATGCCGTTTAGTATGCATTATGGAATAAGCATCTCCATCTGAACGTATGGGACAGCTGGACCTTTTCTGTGTATTCAGGAACTGCCCAGGTGACTCTGGGTGGTTATTCTAAGATGTCATTCCGGTTCTTGTAGTCTGGTTGTTTTTTGTTGGTTTTGATTTGCGCCGAAAATGTCAGCCTAATTATTCACCACCGGATATATGTTATACGTTACAGACAATCTTTGAAAATATGTCGGCACAACTAGGTTGAGCAGTTTTCATATTTCCTCAAAAATCGATGGCCCAAAAATCGACCGGCGCTCCTCTCTTTGAGTTTCCCCGTATATGATTCCTTTAATATCAGCCATAGCTTTTTAAAGGGGTCAAATGATGCAGCTAAAAGAAATATTATCGTTTGTTTAAGATGTAATCTAAGATGCAAGATACCTGCATGTTTGTATCTTCTCTTTTTTCCCCCGCCTCTTTGACCCACGCAGATTTCTTACAAAGCTCATCGCTCTGAAAAGCGAGGTGTGCTATGATTGGCCAGTTAAGCAGTATGTAGTGATTGGTGGAATACTGCAAGCGTGTGACGGAAATGTAACGCCTCTCACCATATTTGGAACATCAGGTTCCAACGGAATTGAACTGACAGGTGCGCCCACCTTACTTGCGTATACATTTGGGTGGTCTTAGTCACCTCATACCACGAACTGACGTACATTTGTGGGGTTGTGGTTACACGAGGCGTTACAGGCAGGTCTGGGGGAGCATTCTCTTTTAAATAGAGTGCATCTTTTGTTCCAACACCAAATTTTAGCAATTTTATGTGTCCAATACATGCATGGGCAGCTTACAACACACCAAAGACACAGAAAATCACATATTCGCGCAATATGACTCTTTTAAACCATCGTTTTTTCCCTTTTCCTCCATGTACGGCCCCTCTCGGTTTTTATTTAACATCAAAATGTAATTTAGGAGCCTTTTCATGGTCAAATGCTTGTTTGCGTACTTGCCTCTGCTTTGGAAAATTGAGATTTCCATTTGTAATACACGGGCCTTTGGTGGATGAAGAGAATAACAGCTCCATCAGGAACCGGCGCTCCTCTCTTTGAGTTTCCCCGTATATGATTCCTTTTAAGATCAGAGACAAAAGAGCTAAAACATGATCGTTTGAAAAGTTCAAATGAAAAAGGATTTTATCAAAGGGTACGCCGTCCATCTGTAAAACCAAGAGAATCGAGTCATTGTTGGCACTCACAGTAAGAGCACTTTTTTATGTGAAGTTAACCGAGAGAAAAAGAGAGAAACATCTGATGAGATTACAGCTGGCTTGAATGGTCATCGTAGTGGGGAAGCGGATGCCTCCCACGCAATAATTCTCTCGCCCTTCTGAAGCGTTTTAAATGAGACTTCATTCATACAAGATGGACCTTTCGCCGTGTTGTGGCAGCGAAATTGAAATGGCTTTACGTTCATTTAGCCCGGGGCTATTTATTTTTATGCTGCTCTTTCTCACACTTTTTTGATTGTTGTTAGACTGCCATCGTTGCACTCACAAAAATCTATTTTATCTGAAACAAATGACTTTGACAAGCCCTCTTAATTAGACACACAACACATCTTATGTGTGCATAACACATCTTACACGGTGTCGAGAGCCTCAGATGAGCAGATTTCATTTTAAGCTTTCCTTATTTATCATAAGTGCTATGCAGGGGTTATCAGGGACAGCAATATTTTGACAAGCAGGCAGCAAACTATTTATTTCCCTTTGCCACTTCTTTTAAAACACTTACTCTATGGTAAATATTGAATGATGCCTTTGTTTGTCTCAGAGGTCATTGGTGATGACATCCTCAGCATCTTCATCCATTGTTATCTTAATTTTGTTTTACCTCAGCTGCTTCCTGTTTACCCTTTGTCATTTCCTTCTACAGCTCCGAGCATTACAACACGAAGGCAATTTGTTCGTATTTATTCCAACCTAGACGACAGATTCTCCCTCAAAGGAATCGAAATGAACGAACTTTCATAAAGAATGCCATTACTGTATCCGAGTCTCCCAATGTCCATATAAATTTGTAAAGGATTAATTTTGTATTAGCAGTCAAGGCGGCTCTCGCCATCGCAAATGCAAATTTGAATGGTCGGCTGCGTCTAAATGTCCGTGAATGTGCTCTGATACAATTGCTTCTCTTCCAAATCACAATTGCACATATTGCCTTCTTCTCCCTGGCCGTGTTTCAACTTTGTGGCAGGCCCGGGCTGCTTCGCCTCGAATGAAAAACAAAAGACTGTGTTCATGATTTATAATGGCTGCTTTCCCTCTCCATCACAAACGTTTATTTGAATTCGCCAGATTTGTCGGAAATTCTATTAGTCTCTGGGAAAATAGAGTCTCTTGAAAGACTTCTTGTGGATTGAGGATCTGCACATTTTTAATAAGTCCAAAACGCATTAGGAGACTAATTTCATTAACATTGTCAGGCCATAATCACCCCGTCGTCAGATAAAGGCCCAAGCCAATCGGACTTTGCTAATCTGGCTCAGAAATAATGGGCAGGTGATGAGAAAAGTCTGCTGTATGTCAGGAGTGTAGAAGAAGAAGCTTTGGCAGACAATGCGTTGTGGAATTAACATGTAATTGGGAGACAGTACTTGCTCTTTATCTCTCTAATACACACAGTTAATCATGTGTTTGTGCATTGTGTCTCAGGGAAGAGATTATGTGTTTTATAAGAGGCTATATAGGACCATATCATAAAAATTTGATTTCTGTTGCTCGTTTTATGCTTTGTAGATTTTATAATTATGCAAAGCTCAATTTTACTAAAATTGTTATGGTATTGATGTCATAGATAAACAATGAGCACAGGACAGCCAATCATAATGAGGCAATTTGCAAACAGACATTCACTTTATAATTTTTTGGAGGATCTATGGGCTGGTTGCACAAGATGGCGCCGATGAGCATTTGCGACAGTAGACTAGTATGCAGACAAATTTCCGCTCAAATTTTTGGCTTGAAAATGTAATCAGCAATGTAAAGAGGATCTATCATGTCGCTTGTATATTATTTCTTCTTCTTTTTATCTAAAAAACACCCATATTGTTTTATATGGCTCTGTTGACTCTGGTGTCCCAAAAGCTCACCGCCACCATCATGTGCAACTACCGAATTCACAGAAATGCAATATAATATACACAACTATGTGTTCAGATGTGTATAAAGACCATACATAATTAATCGTTTTGTTTTATTGCCTTAGAATGAGCTATTTCTATGTACGTACGGGTCCACTTATATGGAATTCACCATGTTATTTCTACAGTAGCCCTAAACGGACAAACTGATCTACAGAGCGCATTTCGTAAATACATTCTCTCCTTTGGCAAAGAAGCAGAAGAAAGATAGTTGAATGATTTGAGGCGGAGTAACTTGTGTGACTATCCCTTTAAACATGGTGGTATAAAACTCACTTGACACTGTGATTAAAAAAAAACGAACAGCTTACAGAAATCTTTGCATGTTTGGATGTTTCACCATGCTGGGAGATATTGTTGTTACTTATTGACGGTATAGTTACATTTTCGAGTTACACCTGAATCAAGTTACCCATATTTTGCCTTTCATATCGCAGCTTAGAGTAGTTTCTATGGAAGAGTTTTGGACAATTAGCAGTGTCATGATGTCAATTTCCTTCTTCTCCAGGTTGACCAGTCACATGACATCTGCGACTCACGTAATTGGCTTAATAAAGCAGATGAGGGGGTTGTGCAAGCTAGGATTGGTAGAAAGAGACGCAATAAAGCCGATGAACGGCGGCTTAATCACACAGCGTTTCACCTCTATCAGCTCTCAAGGTGCCATTAAATAAGTCACCCATTTACTTTTAATATTATGTAATCAGCCACGCCTGACGTGTGTGGAGCTTTAATTAAGTTATTAATTAGTTGAGTAATGTGATTTTTTCTAGTACAGAAACCCAAGTCACCCACTCGTTTCAGAAATGAAGGTGTAATTAACGTGTTAGCCAGGAGAATCTTTTACATGGACGCACACAAGACTAAACAACTGCTGAGAAATGAAAGCCTTGTGCAGCGCATTAAAAAAAACAGGTGCAGTCAAGGAGGCATTTTAATGTAAAGATCAACCATAATAGCAGTATAATGCACCAGAACTGTGTGTGTGTTTATTGTACCTCGCATAACTGTTGCTCACACAGATTTACTAAGATGGTAGATTGTTCTAAGGTCCAAGAGGTTTGTTGCCACGTGTAACCACTGTAGTGCTTATTAATGCACACTTTAGCTCTTAGTGGACCTAACACAACAGTATGGACAAGATTTACAATACGTGCTGTGGCAGACGTACTGCATATTGTGCAGTGTTGAAACAGCAAGGAGAAGCTTGTACTAACCTCGGCACACAAATATTAAGTGACAAAACGGAAGAGTGTGCCCAATAGACTCCATCAAAGGGATGCACCAGAATTAAGAAGGTATGATTTATGAAACTTAACGTTTACAAAAGAAACTGATCATTTACGGTGAAACAAAGGCCAACGGTTATCTTCCTGACGTAAGAACAGTGTCAACAGTCCGGTAGGAAATTATGGTGTCATGGTTGAGGGTGGAATCTGGTGTAGGATCGAGAGTGGTTGGTATGGACACAGGAAATTAATGGTTTCTAGGAACTTCTTCTGTACGTAAACCATGAATCATTGACGTCTTTGTTGGGATGTTGATGCGGGGGGAGCTGGTATACTAAGCATCCTGGTGCATCTTTTTTGTCCAACAATAGGAAAGCTGTAGCTCCTTCTGATTGGTCCATCCCATTACAAAAGTTACGGAATGTAAGAAAACAAATAGATTGGACCGAACTGTGTACTAATTCATTGTCATACAGTTACCAGTGTCTTGATATTTTTGGCACATTGAGAAATTCTTTCTTCTGATTGAGTCTTGTTTTACAGAGTTGATGTTATGCTGATTGTGTTTCTGTCTGCTCTGCTCCTAAATCACACATGCTGCCCCATCAGCCATTCATAGTTGATGCACAGCTGCTCCACCTACGACATTCATATCCGTGTAAACATCACAATTATGGTCAAATCTAAAGTTTTTTAGTTTAGTTTGTTTATTTATTTATATAGCACATTTAAAAGCAACTAATGTAGACCAAAGTGCTTTCCAATGAAACAGCATAAAAAAATAACCAAGATTAAGACAAGAAATAGGTAAAAGAGGCAAAAACTTAAACAACATAACAAAACAATAAGACACAAGATCATCACCATCATATAGACTATGTCACGCCAAAATGCCCGGTCAAGTGAATGTTCCTCTTAAAGTACTTTAAAATGCCTAGTGATGCAAAACATCTGATTTTTGAAAGGCAAGGCCTCCTGTGGTTTAAACAGAATTTTGGGACATTAATAAAACTTGGTGCGATCACCATAGAGTCCGTGTCGTGGAATAAGGCTGGATCATGTCTGAGATATATTCAGGTGCTAGAGCATGTAAAGCTTTAGAAACATACAACAAGACTTAAAATTAACTCTAAAATAAACAGGCTGAATTTTTAAACCTAAAGTTGTGACGGTTGATGTCTCAAATCTTGCAAAGGATTCACCTTCAAATGTAGCTCAGCAGCAACAAACACCAATAATAAATGCAAACCCCAGACTGAGGATAGAGGAAAGATTTCTTACGGGATATTACTGAAGAAATCTTTTAGTGCTTGCTGCAGGCTTCCATTCAAACCATAACCACAGTCAAGGTCACAGATATAATCGTTTTACGGCAAGCGGAAGGTGTTATCGTATGAATGCAACGCTCGGTTCATGATCGCACAGTGGGTAGATAAAAAGCTCAGCGAAAAGTGGACAAAGAACAGTTTTATCCAGTAGTCCAGTCATTTTTGGTATCACTCTCTTTTTGCCAAAAAAAAGTTAAGCATGCAGAGAGCTGGGATTGGATTGGGACACTTGAACGCAAGTTCACATTTTGAATGGCTACGTGATTATATATTATTTTATTCAGCCTTATCATGAAGTAAGTAATCGAGTCAATTGAAGCAACAAGTGGTCTTGTTCAGGTATGAGAGTAAGTTGCTGTCAGCATCTTGTCCTTATATGAGCCAATGGACAGTAATGTAGAGAGGACACTATGAGGTTTCGCTCTAGTTGTGTCATGCTTAA
>SOYY01000247.1:0-25000 GCA_008369825.1 Triplophysa tibetana
AGCGCAAGCAGCCTTTTCCGTTCGAGCGCTCAAATGGCTCTTAGGTAGGCTTGCCTGGTAAAAAAATTGCAATGACAATCCATCAATCGCAGACGAAGTCGTGAGCCAGCAATAGGTTAACGACTGAGGGGTTTTGCCAAAGTTGTCATTTTCATGTTATAGCGCCACCGTGTTCAAACGCCACGGTGTTTGCAGGTGACCTCGGAGTGGACGGTCTACAAGGTAGTTACAAGCCCCATGACGATAGTTGAGCGTTCTTGAGTTATGGATTTTAATGTAGAGGCTCCGCCCATTTCACATTTGTCTCCCTAAGAGACCGTGAAGGGAAATTTCAACGTTTTTCAATAACTATTCGCAATCACACTCA
The DNA here is from genome assembly GCA_008369825.1 of Triplophysa tibetana. Lineage (NCBI taxonomy): Eukaryota > Metazoa > Chordata > Actinopteri > Cypriniformes > Nemacheilidae > Triplophysa > Triplophysa tibetana. Next base: position 368 of record SOYY01000247.1, read on the forward strand.
AGAGAAGACAGCTGCGTTGATTTGGTTCCGATCGGTGAAAATCTTGGACTAGTTCGCTAAAGTAGGTTTTAAATCATCACGATTACTCACCAACCGTGCGATCGACATCCATCGTCAAGAGGCAAAGTTGTTCGAATCAGGAGAGCTATCATATGATATCAATAGTTTGTGTAAATGTCAAATTTCACGTGAACACAATTGATTTGGATCCAAAATATGCGTAATTTCGCTATTTTTAACAGTTATGGCGCCACCTAGTGTGCAAATACTCGTTCTTTGGTATTTGACCTTGGAGCCAGGGTCACCACAGGACTTTCATGCCCATGATGATATGTTAAGACGTTCTTGAGTTATGGCAATTTGTGTTAAAGGCTTCGTCCATATCAAACTTCTGGCCCCCCTTGCCCCCAAAATAGAATCGAAATTTCAACTTTTTCAAAAACATTTACATAACACTTCAGACAATCCCTCTGCGTGGTTTGGTTTCGATTGGGCGAAAAACCAAGGACTAGTTCGCAAAAGTAGTTTTTATCGTACCACCGATAACTCACAACCGTTCGATTGAGAGTAGTGGTTCTAGAGGCAAAGTTGTTCAAAAAAAGGCGTCCTATCATGTGATATAAATAGTTTGGGTATATGTCAAATGTCACGTGATACACATGTTATGCACTCCAAAAGCGTTATTACGCCCCCCGGTGGCCGAATAAGTTCATGTTTCTACAGACCTTCAGGACCATGAGACGAATAAGCCAAGTGAGTGTCGTTTCGATCAGCCTTTGTTAACCCGGTGTAATGAGTGCTCAAACTTAATGGCCGATGGCGGCCATGTTTTTTGAGATACGCCAATGTCCTTTTTGATAGCCATGGGACTGACACAAAGACACACCATACCAAATAATAAGTCAATCGGGAAAAGTTCCTAGTTATAGCCATTTTTGAGTTGATTCTATTATAGCGCCATCTAGTGGCCAAAGCCGCAGTTTTTTTATGTGACCCCGGATTGAGGGTCTACACATATGTTCCAAGCCCCATGAAGATATCTCAAACAGTTCACGAGTTATGGCCACTTAGTTAAATATGCCAATTCCGGTTTGGACGTTTTAGGCCACCTAGCGACCGTGAATTGAAAATTCAACTTTTTTTCAATAATTATTTACATTTACACTCAACAGAACTCATCAGCGTTGGTTGGTCCGATTGGGCAAAAATCCAGGGACTAGTTCATTTTTTTTTTTTCATAAAATGCTAATTAGCGAAAAATCTATAATGACGGAAATGAAATCGGAGATATACGTTTTTTTAGTTTGGAGCCAGTGATTACATGATATAAGACACTGGGTGTGCGACAAACGGTTAAGGAGTAACAAGCGCAAGCGCGTTTGTATCGCTGTAGCGCCACTATGGGTCGATTTGGCTGGTTCCGTGTATCTGAGTAGCGAAAGGACTACTACCATCTGACAGAGTCTCAGCTCTGTCGGTCTTACGGTTGGGCTGCCAGATCAGTTTTAGGGAAGAAGTATAATAATAATAATAAAACCAACAAATCAATAGGTTTCTAGCCCTTCGGGCCGAACCCTATTATGTTGTGTACAGAACTAGTTGAAGAATCAACAACATCCAAGGTTTCATAAAAGAGCATTGCGTTAACAACGCAAGGTTCTGGATTCGAGCCCAGGGGATTGCAAATACCCATGTAAAATGTATAGGGTAAAGCAATGCAAGTCGCTCTGGATAAAAACGTCTGCCAAATGCATAAATGTAAATGTCATAGAACTCTTCTTTTTTATGTGTATCTACTCAATATCTACCCCTACATCAAAAACTATTCAAATTTTCACAGTAAATAATTTTTGTGGTTTAGCTGGAGAAAGTCTGGAAACCAGTGAGTTCAAAGTGTCTGTAAGCAAATGTCCATGTGCAGAGATGACTGTCTGTGTTTGAATACAAGACATACTCTTTTGATTTTGATTGGTGCTGACGGGCTCTTGGTTTCAACGGGTTTGACTTCAGATTCTTGTAATCGGACGGAACTGCATGAGAGCAGACGGACCACATTTCCTCCACTGTAAAAAGCAAGAAGAAAAGGAGAGTGAAAACCCGCTATACAGAAACACCACGTGATCTTATGGTATCATCGGTCTAGCGAAGAATTAAACTACCAAGACAATATTAAACTACCTACACAATATTATAGACTTAAACTGACAGTTATATATTTAGAATATAAAAATATTATTAAACTATATATATATTTGAATGCTGGCTCCACTATAATACTCCTGAGCATTCTATCTAACAGCCAATTAAAATCATCCAAAGGACATTTATGAAATCAGATGGTTAATACACTGGTATTTAAGAAAATGACTTACAACATGACATACCTAGTTGTGATTGACATTGGAATAAATCCCTTTACGAGAAGTGGAAAATGTTTATATATTCAAATATATGTAGAGTAAAATATGTTACAGCTTGATATTGAAAATGTGTTTTAATAATTCACGTTCATGTGAAACTGTCATTTGTACCACCGGATAAACACGAATGTCCACATTCATATATCCCTAATGTGGGTTTTACCATGATACTCTGATATGTAAATGTGTATCATGATTATAACCACGATAAAATAGCATGAAAACATCACTCATATCACTGTAATGCAAAAATGACAACGTTAAGTTCTCCGGAGCTGCTATTTGTACCACATAAACTACTTACATCAGTCCTCCCGTTGAATTCAGGGGCTCAACAAGCGTCTGACACGATCCCTTTAAGAGACTGTATAACCCACGATACATTGTGTGTGTTTATTTCACGCACTTTATCAAAATATACACACTAGCATGACTTCACGCTGTTCTGCGGACATTGAGGGTCATGTGTAAACGGAACATTGCATGTCCCTTTTTCAGAGGGGAGTATCCCTTACGTCACATTTCGTCAACGAAGAAAAACTCTGATAGAAAATATGATGTTACAATGTCTAGTCATATGTTTGTCGTTTAATTTGATACTATTGTGTATAGTATTAATTTATAATGTCCGTTAACATAGTGAGAACAATGTCCTCCAATTCCTACATCCAAATAGTAGCGTCCATTTCGTCGAACAAGCAAAGCATTGTGGGAGCGCACGTGGGGTCAACATGGCGGCGCCCTTTAGATGCATTTATCGGCCACTATGGAGAATAATAACAGGATCACAAAGGTTAACTGTAGGAATGAGAAAATTTCTTTTACGGAGAATCACTTTACCGCCACAAATCACAAAACTGCGAGTGTTGTGTCTCCGTGGACGCTACACGGTGCAGTTTGCCTGCAGAGGCTGCCGGTGATCTCTCAAGACAGAAACCCAATTGAAGAGCAGTTCAGTGGGCTGATGCAGCAGGTAAATATACGAACCTTACCAGCCTGATTGTTTTACTTTGTTTCAGTGAACATTAATATGAACGATTTCTCCGAGAAGAAGTTTATTTGTAGGCTCTTGACGGTTTTGTCTTAACAGTTATTACTCATAATAACATAATGCAGCTCATTCAACATAATGACCTTTTATGACAACATGCCCCAATAGCAGTTTAGGCTGTCAGAATGGTGCCTGTCATTGAGTAGATTGTAGGTTCTGAGGGAAAGCAAACGACAAAACGGCAATAAATTATAGTATTTTATAATAATAATAAACATCTATTTGAGAGGATTTTATTCAGAGGGACAGAATTCACAAACAATTTAAGACGAAGCATGCAAAATAAATTAAAGTAAAACAGGCTAAACCACCAGAGAAAAATAGCAAAAGGTCTCCGGTCGCTGTCGTAACCTCGGTTACCTGAGAGGAGGTAAACGTACATCTAACCTTACTGAAACCGGATTGAATAACGCCAGTGGAAATGAAAATGTAACTGGCCAATGTGGTCCAAGACAGCGCTTGGGGGCATGGTCACCATCCCTATATATTACACCGTCTGGACCACATAACCTCAGAATATTTTGACTGAACGTTACAGCGTGACGATCTGAGCACGCGAACACGGCAGTTTACTAATCAAAACACTAAGAAAACCCACAGGGGATACCATACCACCATAGTATGCAGGAATGCTATAACACTACACTGAGCAGGGTAGCAATAAACATAGTAGAATAACAAGTATAAAGACGGCAAGTGCCCGGGCCAAGGTAGAAATAAAACCTTGAATATTAAGTGATGACATTAAGCCAGCAAAACAGTATAAATAACACAGGGCCGAGGCAACCGGTGGACATAGTAAGGACGGAAACAGGCGCAACCTGGTATGTTTGCATCCCCAAGCAGTAAGACACTGACAGTGAAGGACACGGCCACATACTGTATAAGACACAGGCTCACGTGAGTCATAACCTGAACATGCAGTCATAAAGCATGGGCTTGTGCGAGTGATTAGTTGGGTTAGGACCGCCCTCTTGACCGCCTACACGACCTATCTGACACACGCAGCATAGTCAGACAGCTAGTACCCTGCTGCAGAGCACTGCACAAGCCTTCCAAAGCATTGCCTTCAAGTCACACAAGCAAGCTGCGATATAGTCGACATTGAGTGAAGCAGTAGCATAAACCCACAAGCTCAAAACATGTATACGGTGCATGGCGAGCGATTGCTCAGCACCGCCACTCCGCTCGCCAGCGAGGGCTCCTCGACAGCATGTCCCTCCTTCCTCCCGGTTTCGGCACCAATTTAGCAAGTTCAAAGTAGAGAAGGAAGGAGGCGGGAACCCGGCAAACAATCTTTAATCAAAATAAACAAACAATAACACGGAAGTAATAGCCCCAAGAACATAAATACATGCCCAGGCCCTGTCCTCTCTCGTCCGTAGTCCTGCCGGTCGTCCTCTTATGCTCCCGATCTCCTCCGTGAGATATGCGGGACCGGTGTGCACACTGTTGATTCCCACTATCACCCACGCCTCCTGCCCCGCCTCACGGCTCTCGTCCCCCTTCCTCGATGCAATACCATTTGCCCACCAAATTTAGAGAAATTGTGATGGGCACGTTGTCATGCTGTCTGTGTGTGACATATTATCACATTCAACCTCCTGAACGGAGAGGGTTGTAAAATCCCATATGCGCAAAAACAGGCGGGGTAATTACACAGAAGCCTCTTCAGATCGCATGCATCGGATCGACCAGAGAGAGACCCAGTACTCAAAGCAAAATCTTAGGCCGGATAAGAGGACAGGGGGCGAAGGGTCTCTGCCATTCTGTTACCCTTACAGATCTGAATGCCAGATCAAGAATTGAACGCTCATGCGTAAAAAGCGGCGAGTCCCACGACAACATCCATATTAGAAACGGTATGTTGTATCACTCTTGCCACCACAGTCATGGGGGCTAATGTCTAAAAATGTGCTCGACACAGGACAGTGCACCGGGTCGTAACCATTCTTAACATACCATATACGCACTCAAGAGCACAAATTAAGAGCATGAAAACAGCTCCTAGAGGGATAACGCTCGATCGTGTTTACAACATGCGTCGTGGCAATAGGACCAGTCCTCGTCCCACACACTACCCACACATGTCAGTGAACAACTCGGAGTTGGGCTGAACGGATAAGAGAAGCGGTGAACTTTATCAGATAGTGGGAACCATTTTGTATAAACGGAAACAGCAAGCTAGCACACGGCTGGAGTACTATTAGCACATCCCCTATAGGTAGCCTCGTGACAGGGAGAAAAATAAACGTAGTGCGCGATTTCCTCCGTCGGGAGCAGACGTGGCGTTTTTCAATAAGGTTTCAGTGGGGTTTAGAGAAGGGGGATTCCACCAAAGGAATTTCACGCAATGTAGAGAGACCTCTCTCGAAAGGGAACCAGTTACATAGAAATATGCCCGGTTTCACAGTTAAGGCTTGATGCTAGTCCCAGACTAAAATTTTACTTTGAGCTGTCTTAACTTTAAAAAATGCCCTTGCATCTTTAAATATGTAATTGCCATTGTTTTGTCTAAAGATGAACAGCGGTGATGTTTTTATTTAAGGCATTTTATTAAAAACTACGTAAATTTCCTAATTTGACTAAGGCATAGTCCTGGCTTAAGCTAAACCTTGTCTGTGAAACCGAGCCTTTGTCCTGCTCACACATATGCAGTCATGGGACACCTGTCAACTTAAGCTGTTGTCTCATCTTTGTTATTTCAGATGGAGTTAGAGAGAAGTCTGCTTTCAGACCATGAGTTGAGGCTCCTGGAGGACGCTGCACGTATGAGTCGGAAACAGGAGGAAGACTATGATTCAGATGAAGAGGAGGATTATGGAGACAAAGAAATTGTTACGGCACAAGATCTGGAGGATGCATGGGAACAGAAACTCAAACAGTTTCATCCTGCTCAGAGGTCTAATGGTGAGATGTCAATAAAATTGTTTAAACTTTCTTCATATGGTCAATTGTGCAGTGACATTTTGAATAGTAGATTGTCAGACATCATCTGAATTCCACAAATATGTGCACAGGGGACAAGCTGGACGTGAGTTCATCAGAGCGTTGTTTAGCAGACAGTCTGGTCTTACTGATCAAACAAGATGTTGGAAGTCAAAAGGTATGGCTACTGCCTCAGATACAATGGATGGCTGGGGAGACTCTTCGACAGACAGCCGAACGGGCCCTTACAAATCTACCAGGTGAAACTCTTTTTGCTAGGATAATACCGAACACGTAACATGTTTTTTTGCATTTCTTCTATTTATTTAGCCATTACTTTCACTATTGTACAAACCGAATAATCAAAATGTGCATTTTACAATTTGTCTTGTTTTTCAATAAAATACAATACAACTTAATATAAAATTGAGCAAAAAAAAATTTTGAATAGTCTATATTAATTAGGCCTATAACTGTCTGCTAAATGAATGTTATGCAAGTTACTCTGCACCCCTACAACAAAACATTTCATTAAAAAGTGTCATTAGGACTATAAACGCAAAATGTGAATAAACGAAAACTGTTGGATTATTATAGGGTACATTGCAAAATGATTTTAAGAAACTAAACCATCCAATGCACGCAATTCTGACTGATGCTGACTGAGAACCGAATCAGTTCATGTCTCTCCTCCAAACACAATAGCTGACTGTTCTTTTAGAAGGTGCACTCTTGGCCGGGATGCACAGAACATACTTTGACAAGTTGTTTAGTACAGAGAACTGTGTGCATGAGACCACTGTATGATGTCGCGAGCGGGCGGGGCCACTGTCAGACAGCCCGCTTCTGTCTGAAGTAAAGTTACCGACCAGAAAAGACGTCTTCATTCGGAAATGTACTTCCGTGCGGCATGTCCAATGCTGTATCTTTCTCTGACACTTTATTGCTCCACACACACACACACTGGCAAAATGTTTGCGTCAGTAATGAAGCGCTAACATCCCTCTCTCTATCTATTTCTCTCTTTCTCTCTGTCCGTGCTGGTTGCTGCTTTATCGTATCACGAGTCATGTTTGGTAAAAAATTCGGCCATTTCACATTTTCACATATAACTAAAGGGATGGCTCAAATATTAATAATTTAATTAATAATCTAAAATTCATATTTGTAGCCAGCGATATGGTGGTGATGTATTGTTCCTTTTTTGGTAAGCAGTTGTTCTTTGTGCTGTGTAGGTGCAGATCTGAAGGCTACTTTCCTTGGCAATGCACCTTGTGGATTTTACAAATACAAATACCCAAAAGACATTCAGAAAGAAGGCAGCGTTGGAGCCAAAGTGTTTTTCTTCAAAGCTGTGATGTTCAGCCCCAACCACTTACCCCTGAAGAAGAATTCATTTGCCTGGGTTAAAAAGGATGAACTTAAGGACTTTCTGACACCAGAGTACCTGAAACAAGTTTATCGCTTCATTATGAGTCTGTAATATAAGAATATGTTAAAAATGGTCTTGAATAAAAAAAAATGTCTTTTGGACCACAGGTTCCATCATAGAACACATGGTATGTTATGATATTTTTCATCATCAGTTCTTGCTTTGATCATGTCATGCCTATGTACTGTTTTCACAATGCATACATTACTCTTCATTAATCTTGATGTTATAAATGAAAACAAATTACAGTAACATTAAAAGTGCTTCACTTGAACGTGAAGTGTGATTTTATATAAATGTTCTTATTTTTACACAAAATTCCACATACTTATTTGTGTTCTGCAGAATGAGAAAAGTCATACATGTTTGAAATTACCCAAGTGTGAATAAATGATGATGAAAGGCTATGGCTTCTTCAAAATATTACAGTAAATAATCTCCACTGTCCTAACAATACAAAAGAGCAGTGCAATTTCAGAACATTGCCACTTGAGGGCAGTGGTTGGATAAAGAATAAAGTAGACCGTTTAGCACATAAGACCAGCTCTTTAAAAACATCTTAAATAATTGGACTGAATATTTTAGTGTTGTCTAATGTAAATGCCTTGTAATTGGGTTTCTCTTGTGTACTTATTTCTCCCTCTCTGCTGTCAAACAGTCATTGACTTTTGTGCTGTGTAAGTGGAAATTGGGATTATTAAAACTATGAATTATTCAGGAACCTTTATTATGTAGGTCTGTAAAATTGACTGTAGTCAGAGTCACTTTTGTCAGTATTTTGGAGATTTGGAGAAATAACTTTGTGGTTCATAAATACAGTTATACGATGGGTGACTTATTTCAAGTATGTATAAACCTAAACATGTCAGTTTTTTAATCATAAAGCGTATGTACAATAAATAGACTTCCGAAAGCAATTAAAATTAATCTTATTTAATTTGTTAATTTATTAAATGTACTGATCCATCAAAATCATAATGTTAAAATAGATATATCCTACTGTGTGAAAAATATCTGTGTTCTATTTCAATTTGTTCCACGTATACATACTGTAAACTTAGCATGATAACATCACTAAAAAGAACATTAGGCAGGTTTGTGGCAGAGACGTTTCGACCCAAATCCCATTTCAAATTAAATTGTCCACATTTAGCTCATGAACACGCTATACCTCAACAGCTTAATTTATAATTGGGGGTTAAAACAGGCGCTCAGAGGTCTTAAGAGCCAATCAAATGGAGACCAGAAAGCAATAAATGGGGTGTAAATATGAACCTTCCATCCCTTTAAAGAGCACAAGCGCTGAGCTCAGCGGTTTAAGAACAGGTGAGGTTATTGAAAGGATGAAGCACAATTAGCTGATCAGCATCTTCTTTCCTTTCAGACCTTCTTCATGGTGCTTTGTCATTTCTAAGTGGATTACATAGGCGCTGACAATATTACCATTGATATTTCCACGGATCTTCTGGTAACACTTTCTTGTCGACAGACAGACCCAAACGTCCCATACAAAATTACGTTTTAAACAAATGAGCAATCTCAATCCCTCAAAAGCAAAGCCCAGAATCAATCCACTGGCAAAAACGCGGAATTCACAATGCTAAATATTCAACTTCAGTTAACCTTACACTATCCTTTACTAGCTTTCTAGCTAGCATCTGAGATTAAACTAATTATAGCATGTTTAGTCCTTGGGGCACAGTTTAGAGCAGAGGTGGGCAAACACATCCGGTGTTCTGCCAATTTCTGCTACCCTGTCAAATTTTGCTACTTCCATACAAAAAGGAATAAGCCCTCCCCCAACCCAACACTTACACCAAAATTACCCCAAACCAATCACAACACGAGGGTAGCAACATTCTATATGTAGCATAAATTGACAGAACACCGGGCCCCCAAGCAGTTCCATGCGGCCCGGGAGGCGGTTATTAAATGTATTCAATAACATTGCGTTTCCGTTAGGATTTTGGTGAAAATTACTAATGTAATACAAACAAAACCCATTAGGTGACAGGTCTGCAAAGCAGCATACGTGAGTAGAAATGAAAAGAGATGTATACATGCCCTATTGCGTTCGATAGACGGACGGGTTCAAACGTTGTGTTCGCGTCTTGTTTCTTTTGAAGCGCCTCGTGCTGAGGCGGGACGAGTGTTGTTAGCTTTGGTTTAGCTACTATAGCATGACATGTATAGCATGACATGGCAATTTCTGTCATCAAAAGCGCGTCTCAAAACACTTGCGGCCTGAGCGCTGAGTAAGAGATAAGGCTGTGACGTATGGTTCTGCATGGCTCTCTTCAACTTGTATATGCTCCCACTTGGCCAAATAATGAAAAAGTACCAAATTGCCTACCACAGCTATGCAGACGACACTCAAATCTACCTAGCCCTCTCACCCAATGACTACAGGCCTATTGACTCTCTTTGGAAATGCATTGATGAAATTAACAGATGGACGTGTCAAAACTTCCTTCAGTTAAATAAAAACAAAACTGATGTCATTGTTTTTGGTAACAAGGATGAAACTAACAAGGTAAACACATACCTTGACTTAAGAGGTCTAAAGACACAAAGCAAGGTAAAAAATCTTGGGGTCATTTTGGAGTCTGACCTTAGTTTCAGCGGTCATGTCAAATCAATAAGCAAATCAGCGTACTACCCTCTCAGAAACATAGCCAGAATCAGATGTTTTGTCTCAAGCCAAGATTTAGAGAAACTAGTTCATGCTTTCATCACCAGCAGGGTGGATTACTGTAATGGACTCCTTACAGGTCTTCCCAAAAAGACCATCAGACAGCTGCAGCTCATACAGAACACTGCTACCAGAATTCTGACCAGAACCAAATCTGAGCATATCACTCCAATCCTCAGGTCCTTACACTGGTTACCAGTTACCTTTAGAATCAACTTCAAAGTATTATTAATTGTCTATAACATTCACATTTACATTTAGTCATTTGGCAGACGCTTTTATCCAAAGCGACTTATAGTGCACTTATTACAGGGACAATCCCCCTGGAGCTACATGGAGTAAAGTGTCTTGCTCAAGGACACACTGGTGGTGGCTGCTGGGATCGAACCCTATAAATCACTTAATGGTCTAGGACCCAAATACATCTCAGATATGCTCATTGAATATAAACCAAACAGACTTCTCAGATCATCAGGATCAAGTCAGTTAGAGATAACAAGGGTTCACTCAAAACAGGGCGAGTCAGCGTTTAGCCATTACGCCACCCGTAGCTGGAATCTGCTTCCAGATGACATCAGACATTCACCAACAGTAGATACTTTTAAGTCCAGATTAAAAACACACTTGCTTAGCTGTGCATTCACAACCTGAGCACTGTGCTGCTTTACATCAACAGCACTTATTTTTATTTTGCTCTTATTCTTTTTATATATACACTCACATTTTTAATCAATTTTATTGCTGTTTTATTGTTTCTTAAAATCTAAAATTTTGTGATCTTAAATAATTTGCATTTTAAAGATAAGTTTTATTCTTTCTGTCAATCATTTTATGTAAAGCACTTTGAATTGCACTTGTGTATGAAATGTGCTATATAAATAAACTTGCCTTGCCTTGCCTTCTGCTGTTCTGCAATTGGTCACTGCTGTGAAATGCTATTAGAGAGACTGATTTTACTTTCACTTCTAATAAGTCCAACTTGTGAAATGGTTCCCGTCATAGATAGTTCCCGTAGTGATACTGGTGAAATATTGCATGGCTCTCAGCCAATTAGAATCGAGAACCAGAATCATTGTAAACCTGGCTCACAATGGATACAGTGACTATAAATTAAATAGAGATTTGCAATGCCAAATGTTTAACTCGTATTGTAATATTACAATGTTTTATTTTTAACGGAATATTACACACATGATTTATAGTATGTACATGTAGGCTATACCCCGACATATGCACAAAAGGTAGAGGTGACGTAAAGTATAAGTGGTGGTGGTTCGTCTTTTATAAATATTTGGAGTTAAATCAGATATTTTGAAAAGCCATAAATTCATGAGTGTGAGGTAAAAAGTTTGCCCACCCCTTGTTTAGAGGATTAATAGACTGTTATGTTTCTTCTCTTCAAAGGAAGTGTTTGACATGTATAGTGAGCAAGCTTCATAGTCAAATAAATATCTGATAAGCTTCGGTTTATTGATCGGAAACAAACAAAACATTTGCTTGTTTTACAAAGTAAATGCTTTTTTATCTAAAGTGACTCACTAAATGCAGCAACAGACCAATTGAAGGAAACAGGCTCGAGGGCCTAGAAGAAACTTTGATGGGGGACCAAATGCATTATGATGCCTCTACTACGAATAAACTATATAGTTATAACTGGCATTATTATTAAAGCACAGATTTGAAATCTTCTGCTTCAGCTTATTGGTAGAAAATATAAAGTTTAGATGTTTAAGCCACAGAGAATTATTCTCTGTGAAAACAAAGAGTCTTCCAGCAGATGGTTTGGCCCCCACAGAGCCCAGATCTGGGATTACATAAAACCAAACAAACTTTGGCAAGTCTTCTAAGATGCTTTGAACAACTTTTTGTCTACCTTTAAAAATAGCAGGTCTTTTTACAATTTTCATTTTTACAAAGGAGCTGTACATGAAACATTTTGACTGTAAGCAAAACACTAAAGTTTTACAAGTTAAAACAAAAGAAGTGAACACACACAGAATACAGACATGCAGACGTGCTAAACCGCGTGCAAAAAACAACGCAAAGAGCAGGTCTGTCAAGTAGAACTGTTTAGATGCCAAAGTGAAGCATATTATATTTATAAAAAATATTTTTAAGAAATCATTAATCAAACTGTTGAATCTGTTGAACTGTTGAATCTGCAGACTAAGGATTTTACATATATCTCAAAACAGACTTAATACGTCCATTGGACAGGCTGATATTTTATGGAAAGCGAAAGGGGACAATACTTTTAACACGAAACGCGTGAAATTTGTACGCGTCAACACGATCAATTTGTACGCGTAAATACGAATGTTGAGTTCGGGTGTTCGCGTCAGACCGTACACCAGCCAATAGCGTTGCTCTGTTTAAGATTATATTTGCATTTGGATTTGGATTTTGCAAGGTGTATGTAAACTTTCAACCACTGTGTATATTCCATATGATATCATAAAAGAAAAGATGACAATGAAAACCACACACTCTTTTTTATTTATTCCTATTTTTTAATATCAGAATCAGAAAGAGCTTTATTGCCGAGTATATGTGTGTATGTGTTTGCACATACAAGGAATTTGTTTATGGTGACCGGAGCATCCAGTACACAGAAACAGCAACAACAGTACGCAGAGACCATAACACAATAGAATACAGTACAAAGATGATTTATATAGGGGCCTATGGGTACAACAATAATAAAAACAATATAATAAACATAAGATATAGATGTAGAGAGTAAACCTATGTGTGTATGTAAATATGTACAAGTAAAAACTAAGAATCGACTATTGTAATACAAGGTATGTGCTATGTACACCAGAATTAAATATAATTAACCTAAAAAGTTGTATAAAAATAGATTTTGTATTATCTGCCTGATATAATTAATATTGCACTTAAGTATTATTACACAGAGTTATTAATTGCACGGTGGGTAAAAAACATTTTAACTGTTCAAGAGGTAGATGGCCTGAGGGAAGAAGCAGTTTTTGTGTCTAGTTGTTTTGGTGCTCAGTGCTCTGTAGCGCCGACCAGACGGCAGCATTTTGATGAAATGATGGCTTGGATGTGAGAGGGCAAGGGTGATTTTCTGAGCCCTTTTCCTCACTCTGGATGCATAGAGTTCTTGGAGGGTGGGCAGGGGAGCTCCAGTGATCTTCTCAGCAGCCAGAACCGTCCTCTGTAGTCTTCTGATGTCTGATTTTGTGTGTGAGCCAAATCAGAGAGTGATGGATGTGCAGAGGACAGATTCTATCACTGCTGAGTAAAACTGTTTTAACAGAGTTTGTGGTAGGTTGAACTTCTTCAGCTGATGTAAGAAATACATCCCATGCTGGGCTTTTTAGCAATGGAGCCAAAGTGATTGTCCCACTTCAGGTCCTGAGAAATGTAAGCTTCCGCGCAAGTTCTATCAGGAAGACTCCTCACATCATAATTCAGCCCGAGCAGGCATTCTGAGGGGGCAAAAAATCAAAATATTGAGAAAATTGCCTTTGAAGTTGTTAATCAGAGGCACTGTTGTAGGCCATCCACTCCCAAAAATAAAGTTTTTATATATTTAAGGTAGGAAATTTACAAAATATCTTCATGGAACATGATCCTAAATTAAAACCTAATGAGTTTTGGCATAAAAGAAAAATCGATAATTTTGACCCATACAATATTTTTTTGTCTTTTACTTAAAATGTTCCATTGCTGCTTAAAGGTACAGTGTGTAGCATTTTGAAGGATTTATTTACCAAAATGTAATATATGATACAAAACTATGTTGTGAGTGGTTAATAAATACCTTACAAAATTAACCGAAATGTTTATATTACCTTACAATGAGCCATTTTATGTATATACACCGCGGGCACACCCTTCCATATAATATATCAAATTGCACAGCCATGTTTCTATGGTAGCACTACACAGACAAACTGAGCGCGTTTCGTAAAACGAAGGATGCACGGGACTATGTTCTTCTTCTACGGCTGTGTTTAGGAGGCAGCTTGCAAACCCACTACATCGAAGGAATAGCAGAAGAAGAGGAAGAACAATAACAAAATATACACGTGTCGTGTTTTTTATTAGAAATAGAAACGTTACTCTGTTGCATTAAGAAGTGAAATTTGCGCTAATGGCGGACCAAACATACTCCGCACAAGAGCAGACTGAGCGTCAATCTGTGGAGAAGTCCAGACAAAAAACGTCAGAAAACCCGAATAAACATCAGCGTGGCTTTTCCAAGGAGGGCACTGAAGCAGGAAAGGGTTTGCTAAGAGACGCAGAAGTTGCAAGCTTTCTGCTGGACCGGTAAGTTTGTCTAATTTCTGCTATATGAGGGGACCGTTTGTTTGATAGCTTTAGCTAATAGATGAGCTGATCATCAAGAGAAGTAGTGTTTTTCCTTGTAAAATGTTAGCACTTTGCAATTGTACTATAAGTCCTTGTTGCATGGCCGTGTGCAAATCAAGTTAGAAATCATGTTTACAATTTTGTTTTGTCTAAAAAATAAAATAAATAAAATTGACTTAATTCATCATTTACTCTAATCTTTATCGTGAATATTGTTGTTACTTGTCTAACATTGTGTCAGTGATATATTATAATTACTTATTTTGCATAGCATTTTTTGGCACGGTAACTTGGTTCGTAATTTACAGCCTATTGAAACCGCATGCTAATGTAATCTAACCGCGAAAGTCTTAGAAGACGTTTTTCTCATCATCACAGAGTCAATCAGAGGAATTAACACAGGTAGTAAGAGGGAGATGAAGAGGGCGGAGAGGTACGGGTGTTGGAGCTGCAGGCAGGGCGAGGAGAGGCAGAGGAGCTAACGTTACCCGGGAGGACCGTACAAGAGAGGATGTGGAAGCTAAGCCGCATTATAATATAACTTACACCCGATTTATGCAAATTATGATTGTTAACATGATTTCTAACTTGATTTGCACACGGCCATGCAACAAGGACTTATAGTACAATTACAAAGTGCTAAAATTTAACAAGGAAAAACTCTACTTCTCTTGATTATAAGTTCATCTATTAGCTAAAGCTATCAAACAAACAGTTCACTTATATTGCAGAAATTAGACAAACTTACCGGTCCAGCAGAAAGCTGGCAACTTCGGCCTCTCTTAGCAAACCCTTTTCCTGCTTCAGCGCTCTCCGTGGAAAAGTCACGCTGATGTTCATTTTGGTTTTCTGCCGTTTTTTGTCTGGACTTCGCCTTGCTGCATTGTATTATCTCTTTTTTTACGACACAGATTGACACTCAGTCGGCTCTTGTGCAGAGTATGTGTGGTCCGCCATTAGCGCAAATTTCACTTATTTCTGCAACAAAGAACCGTTTCTATTTCTAATAAAAAACACGACAAATATATTTTGTTATTGTCCTTCCTCTTCTTCTGCTAATCCTTCTATTTAGTGGGTTTGCAAGCTGCCTCCTAAACACAGCCGAAGAAGAAGAACATAGTCCCGTGCATCCTTCGTTTTACGAAACGCGCTCAGTTTGTCCGTGTAGTGCAACTATAGAAACATGGCTGTGCAATTTGATATATTACATGTAAGGGTGTGCCCGCGGTGTATAAACATAAAATGGGCTCATAAGGTAATATAAACATTTCGGTTCATTTTGTAAGGTATTTATTCAAACCTCACAACATAGTTTTGTATCATACATTACATTTTGGTAAATAAATCCTTGCAAAATGCTACACACTGTACCTTTAAGACGAAGGAACCTTTTGCGTTTACACGGAACAAAAAGTCACGTTCAAAATTGTCACGTTGAAGCGCCCAAATTTCACGTGTTTCGCGTTATACATATTGTCCCCGTTCGCGTTCCATAATATTTCACACTAGCCTGCGGACAAGTTTAACTCTGCTTTATTACCTTTTACTGAGTGCAAACAAAATAATATATTTTATAGTGCAAAGCAAATGTACAGTGCAATGTACATTATGTCTAATAAAGAGATTACCATGATCTTTGACTAACTTTTAAAGCAACTTCTCCTATTGTTCCCGACATGGGAATCATGATGTAGAAATTCCCTGATATTTCCTGGTCTTCCATGACAGTGGGTACCCACAGAATGCAACCACATAGCAACTATTCCAACCCCCCTTAGCAAGAAATTATTCCAAACACATAGTAACGTCCAGGCAACATATTTTTTCTCTGATTGTTTTGGTTAATTAAACAAAGGTTTAGACCTATTCACTGCTTTAACATAACCTACATGTCAGCACCTCAGAAAACAATATGTTGCTGGATATCCCCCACTTAAACTGCACAAATGTGCTGCTGAATATGGGTTCTTGGAGTACAAAATAAGTCGTTAGATGCTATTTACCAGTTTTAGTCAAACACTTATCGGTTGAAAACCCATTACGCTTGTGAGAAAGCGGGATGGGTATGACCCCCTTGACAAAAAAAGCTGCTGGAAATTGCTCCATCCATCATAATTACACCTGTTGGACAGATCTGTGGAAGACGGGGGAATGAACCCCTTCTCTGTCCTCATACAAAATAATGGAAAGAGTAAAATTGGACTGAAAACTTGACATTAGAAAAGATAGTCATTAGAAGGTTTGAAGGCGTCTTTTACAGCATAAGAACTATTAAAGACCTCAGTATCTGTTATCTGGATTTTAACAATCTATCTCCATTGTGATCATCCAAGTATTTGAACTATCCTTGCTATGTTCTTCATTCTTAAAAACAAAGGTGCTTCAAGTAATTCTTCACAGCAATGCTTGGTTCCCAAACAACCTTAAACATATTTTTTACCCTTTATTGTCAGGGTTCCGTACTTCCTGTTTCGGGCTTTCATGCTTTGTGGACGGGACCTTGACAGTACCATGTATTGTATGTATATTTGGTTATTTGTGGAGACACGCGGCTGTATGTTTTGATAATTCGCCGCGTGTCCTCCTGTCCGTGTAGCTCCGCCCCTTGTTTATCTGTAAGTGTCCTATTAGTGTTTTATCCCCGCCACCTGTCTCCCTTTAATGTTTAGCCTTGTTACGCCTCCTGTCTGATTGTCCCTCGTTAGTATTCCCTTCATAAACCCTGTGTTTCCCGAGTCCGGGGTCGGTTCGTTGTATGCTTTATGCTGTTCGTTCGTAAGTTTTATGCTTGTATGTTTTAGTTTTGTTCTGGTTCATACTATGGTTTTCCTGTGCGCACTGGATTATTTTTCCCCGCCTTTTCGTGTGGGAATGTTCGTGTAGTCTTCGTGTGGCACTGTTACCTGTATGTTCTGGATTATTTTCCCCAGCCTTTTCTTGTGGGATTGTTCGTGTATTCGTCGTGTGATATTGTTTGTTTGCTCCTGTTATTTTTACCCCCTCGTGGGTTTTGTTTTCGCTATTTTATTAATTAAACATTTTTACTCGCTGTACTGCATCTGGGTCCTGTTTCCCTATCACACCTTATTTCGTGACAGAACGAACCGACCACCATTGGACCCAGCAGACAGCGGGATCGTTGCGAGTGAGGCAGCGCTGACGGGCTCCCTTCCAGGGTAGAGGACGCCGGGCTCCCTTTCAGGATCGGGGCCGATCGGACTCCCTTACAGGGTCGAGGCTGCCGTGTTCCCGTCCGGGGTTGAGGCCGCCGGGTTCCCCTCCAGGGTCGAGGCCTCCGTTGTCCTGTTCCCACTACAGATCCTTGCCGGCATCTCAGCTGGTACCTAGGCCTGTAGTCGACTCCTGGTCTTGTTTGCTGCCCAGCTGCCAGAGTGCGCTGCCCAGCCGTCGGAGTAGGCTACCCAGCAACCGACTTCCTCTTCCCGTCGACATCCAGTCCTGCCCAGCTGGTGGTGCAGCCGGCCATTCCACTCCGGTGCAGCCGGCCATTCCACTCCGGTGCAGCCGGCCATTCCCTTGGACTGTTGTATTACCCCGGACTCTTTTGTTCCCTCCCCTTGGACACTTGTTCCCTCCCTAATGTTTATGGGATTTGGGGTTATCTTGTTGGGTTTTGCTCATGTCTTTGTCCCGCTTATATTTTTTTTTTGTCTCTCTTTAGGCCGCTCGGTGATCGGCTCTTGGAGCGGGGGTACTGTCAGGGTTCCGTCCTTCCTGTTTCGGGCTTTAATGCTTTGTGGCCGGGACTTTGACAGTACCATGTCTTGTATGTATATTTGGTTATTTGTGGAGACACGCGGCTGTATGTTTTGATAATTCGCCGTGTGTCCTCCTGTCCGTGTAGCTCCGCCCCTTGTTTATCTGTAAGTGTCCCATTTGTGTTTTATCCCCGTCACCTGTCTCCCTTTAATGTTTAGCCTTGTTACGCCTCCTGTCTGATTGTCCCTCGTTAGTATTCCCTTCATAAACCCTGTGTTTCCCGAGTCCGGGGTCGGTTCGTTGTATGCTTTATGCGGTTCGTTCGTAAGTTTTATGCTTGTATGTTTTAGTTTTGTTCTGGTTCATACTGTGGTTTTCCTGTGCGCACTGGATTATTTTTCCCCGCCTTTTCGTGTGGGAATGTTCGTGTAGTCTTCGTGTGGCACTGTTACCTGTATGTTCTGGATTATTTTCCCCAGCCTTTTCTTGTGGGATTGTTCGTGTATTCGTCGTGTGATATTGTTTGTTTGCTCCTGTTATTTTTACCCCCTCGTGGGTTTTGTTTTCGCTATTTTATTAATTAAACATTTTTACTCGCTGTACTGCATCTGGGTCCTGATTCCCTATCACACCTTATTTCGTGACATTTATGGCCTGAAGAACCCATATCCTCCTTTTTGCAAGAAAATGTCTTATGCAGAGTTCTTTAAGGAACCAAACGGCCTGACAAAGAACGTTTAAGGATCCTTTATTTTAAAGTGATGTTTGGCCACCCTGACACCAGTCACAGCTTTATCCCCTCCCATCGAGCTTCTTACTAGACAATCAAGCATAACGTGTTATAAGCTCAGGCTATTTTGAGAAAGTGTTTCATTCAAATTTAGAATGTTTTCACTCTTCAAAGCCAGCATCTAAAATAGCTGCAAAAGCATCGCCGAACTGCAGAAAGGAACCTTGGTAGCTTAAAATCAGTGGTTCCCAACCTGGGGTCCGCGATCCCCATGAGGGGCGCGAGAGGTGACAATCTTTGAGGTGTAATAAAGCTGCATAAGATGTTCCACTAATCATGTTATATACAAATATTTTGTTTGTTTTAAAAAAATTATGTGCTTACATTGCCAAGATAATGCAGTCAAAAATAGTTATATCTTACATAAAATAATTATTTCAATTTCATGCTCCATCTGCAGACATTCACACAGGGCTTTGCGGTAGCTGTTCTTGCTATGAGACTCACGTGAGAAACGTCCTCTGTCAGTCGTCAACGTTCGTGTCAACATAAAAATCAAAAGGAAAAATATCAGAGAAACGTTGTAACAGTTCCAAGCAATGAAGGAAGGAGGTGGAAACCGGCGAACATTTAACTCCCTCACGGTTGACTGCCGGCCACACAACCATCATAAAACATTACTTAAATGTAGGTATGGTCCTCTTTCATCGTACACTACTGTCGCTCGTCCTTTTTTACTTTCCGACCTCCTCCGTGAGAGATACGAGACCGGTGCAAAGCGCAGCTGACACTCATTATCGCTTGTGTGGTTCCCACGGCTCTCGTCCCGCCTTGTTCGTTACAAACGTAAATGCGTTGATTCTTTGTCAGAAATTATGAAAAAGTTTAGATGCTCTGACAAAACTTAAATTTAGGTTTATTGAAGGACAAGACAAGTCTCGGCCAGAATGTGTGTTCTGTGGTGAAAAATTGGTAAACCACAGCATGAAACCAAGCAAAATGAAAAGACACCTTTTATAAATAAGCACTAATTGACAGTACCCTGTATAATCACCTGAAAATTTGATTATTTATTTAAGCAAACATCTAATTAAAATCTTTTAAATGACTCATTTTTAACCATTCAATTTATTATTAAATTATTTAATTTAAATTATTTAGCAATTAGTATATAGTAATTAGCAATAGTAGCAATTACACCCACACATATGAGGGTTGGGGGGGCTATGATTATCATATAGGTATGTGGGGGGGCAAGAAAAAAAGGTTGGGAACCACTGCTTTAAATCACTCATTACTAAACCTTGTATTTGTATTGTTCTGGGAGTTTTTTTGGCCGAAAAAAATACTGACACACTCCATGTAAGAAAAAAGTATCCATCCCTTGTGCAAACAGCTCCAGAGCAATGCATTTTTTCTTTAATGTGTAGGATAAATATTTATGCTCAGCTTGAATCAGCGAAGGCACGCTATTTGAAATCCTGCTGCAAGAGGTCAGTCAGCCTAAGTAATTACAGTTTGTAATTTTTTTAAAGAAAAGCATTAGAAGTTTGTAGAAGGCACTGCAGGTTATCGATGTGTTGTCACAGAACAAATTCACATAAAAGTAAGCATGTTTTTCATTTGGAGACTTGTTAAAGTGTCACAAAGCCTCCCCTTTCAGCTACATTCTACCTCACTATCGTTTTTGAAAAATGCAATTAAAATGGGCGTGAACACTGTCAGAAGAAGAGCCGTTGAAAACTGTCGAAGGTTCCGGCATGGGAGACAGGCGCTCCAATCGCAACGCGGTCTCATGGATAATTGGGATAAATGTCTTTTCATTGGTCAAGAAAACACAGTCTCATGAATAATAATGAGACACCGATGTGTCATCAATATACTACAGTACATCGTCACGTCACATCCTGTGACATTGGACAGATGAGGATTTTAAACCTGGATGTCAAAAGTAGAGCAACAAAGCTAGAAATTTACTAGTTTTCTATACTGTAATAACTTACAGTTGCTAACATTGTTTTCTATGATGTGCAACACAACCAACTTTTTTACAACTATATAAATGTTGTTTAGTGTTTCATGGCTCTTTAAGCGTATTTAGTATGCAAAAATTGTAAATCACGTTTGAATCAGCAGGCAACTATTTTTCTACTAATTTAGTTAATTGCATGCATGTTTTTCAGTGATTACATTGACTTATGTAATAATAGATGTGTAAATATAATATTATACAAAGATAAAATAAACATAAATAATAAGTATTTAATATTTAAGCTTTTTGTTCAACCCAAGCTAATGGGGAACAAGGAAAATTTGGGGGGTTTAGCTCCCCCTTGACCTGCCCTTGGACCCAACGTAACTTAACATGTTTCTGGCTCAAAGTATTGTTTGCTCAAATATATTTTTGTGGCATCCTTTAGTAGCTTAACCCAGAAACAGTGGATTTGATGTTCAATCAGCCACATCATCACTTTGGCATGTCTCATACATGTTTAAAAACCTGTTCCAACCTGATGTGACAATTTTACAAGGTGTCGATTTCGTATGAATTATTATTCTGCACCTAAACAGAAACCAAATTGTACTAAAAAACACAAATGTGATTGTACGAATTCATATGAATTAGCTACCTCGTAAAAAGTTACGAATTGCTCAGCCTGTAGCTGACAGTACATACACAACTTGTAACTGCAGTAACTGTAACACATCTGCAACGACAGCTATGCTAAAAATATTTCTTTAATTCTTTATTTGTTTATTAATTTTTTTCTGAAGATGCACTCACATTTCCACTGGAAATGAGGCAGAACGGTGTAATACGTCAATCTGCCAATTCAACATTCTTGGATCACTAGGATTGTTTAAGTGAGATTTTATACATGCAGACTCATACAGATGACAGTGTGCAATATACACAGACATTTACTCCGTACACACAGTGTACTAGACATACTTAAAGTTATCAATACACATCCTACACCATATCTACACATTCTGCATTATGTACACACAATAATATGCAAAGGTGCAGCAGATTAATCATGCCATCAACTGGATAAGCGAATGTAATGGATGTGCATTGGATGGTATTCAGTGGTAGCAGGTAGATTGTTTTATTAGTGCAGTGTGTATGTGTAGTCCAGTTTGAACTGTTAAATTAAATTAGCTGTTTATTCAAAAAGTGCAATTATTCCAACTGTTCCTGGGCCAAAGACCAGACCTGAAAAGACTATCGTCGGTCATAAAACTTAGATCCGGACTCTGTACTGTCTGACTGGTCGCGTCAAAAAACTGTGCCTTAATTTGCAAGTCAGCATTGATTAATAAAAGCTGTTGGCATTTCTGTTTAAGCTACTGCATGTCAAATGGTAATGCATTTTACTGGGCAGGATGATATTATAAGTACTCAATGTAGACCATTAGACCTTAAAGTACATGAGACTCCTAACCTATGCAATATTTCCAGTAGTGGGAAGCCATTTGTTTTAATAATCTAACACTGCAAAGCTGAATTGAAGAGCCTGCAGCCTCTTTGGAGCTGTGAATATGGTAGATATTGAAACATGCCAAAAAAAATTAATTTTCAGTTTAAATGAAAATTACCACTTTATATAATTGTATTATTTGTTGAAAATGATAAATATTAAAAATGAAAATCGATTAAATGTATGACCACCCTGGGTCATTTCTTCACTAGGATTATCCACAAGGAGTCCCAGAGAAATTCAATTTCACAAGAAGGAGATGGTAATTGGATCTGTTCCCAATACAGTCATGACGAGGTTGGCACAAGGTGTAAAAACCATGTGCACATAATCACTTTTTGCTCTAAATAATGCTTTTTTAAATGGGGGGGGGGGTTATTTTGTGAGCTTGTCTTCCGCCTTTCCCAGTTTGGTTGTATCGATTGGGTGGCTGCTGTGGATCAATAGATTGCTGTAGATTTGAATGATTACTTTGTAGGTCTCTTACCTTTCGCTCCATCGTGTTTCCTGAAAATGCTGGCTCTGGTTTCTACAGTTTGCAGGTAATGAATATGCATGACAAATTTGAATGAGGACTTTGTTTAGCAATGCATATTTCATGGAAATATACTGTGCATGTTTCAATTGGTCTTTGTGCAAAACTGCCAACATTGCTTGCACTTTGTAAATGTGTGTAGAATGTTAGCATGGGTATAAATCATGCATATAGACTGTCCTGGGGCCAGGAACTTGAATTATATTCGCCAGTTCTGATCACTGCAGACACATTCATAATATAGTCAAGCCTGTCTGGCAGATTGTAATTTGGAATCTCTGGACTGGCATTCCACATGTTTTGTCTCAGCGTTTTCCTCGGGCCTATGCAGAGCTGACAAGCTGATGATCCAATTATCTGTCAGTCTCAAATTCGACATGTTTATACACCTTCAGGTTCTGCCAATCACTTGATTGTTATTTTGGCTTTTTACATTTTTTTCCAGCTGCTTACACACAAAATCTTTTCATGTCACATGATTTTTGAAACCTCTCACTCAAAGTGCAAAACTACACCAAATCTCCAAAACCATAAGCTATTTCTCAGCCTTTGACTCAGCTTTCATTGCATAAAACGCTTTTTTCAAAAGACTACACACAATTCTCCACCTAAAACACAGAACACAGTCTAACAGGCAGTGAATTACTTTCATTTTTCAATAACAACCAATCAAAATGCTACACTTATTCACCAGGTCACACACACACTCTTCACATGTGGAAACACTAATTGCCTAACTGATCACTATCCAATCACTGCTTTACTGTAGTATTGGCCTATAAGTATATCAAAGGTCAGATTACCTGTTTTGAACAATGGATGCCAACAATGGACAGAGAGCAAGAGGAGTAGGAGGAAGAGGAGGAAGAGGTGGAAGAGGAAGAAGAGGACGAGGGCGAGGGCAAAGAAGAGAAGGAAGGAAGCCATCTCTGATAAGATTAGGGTAACACTTGTTGATCTTGTGATCAACCACGGTTTGACCATGAGAGAGGTTGGAATGAGAGTCCATCCCAATTTGAGTCGATTTACAGTGCCGTCCATAATCTGAACCTTCAGAAATGAAACTATCTAATGACTATTTTAGTTATACAGTAATGTACATTAAAATACCTATGACTACATAGTATTGCATAAACATTTGTAACTCTAAACAATTCATTTCCAGCACTGCAATGAATGAATGAGGTTGGTTATCATGCTGTACTACAGTTTGTTCACAATGCTTATCCCTGATCCAGATCAGGAGCATGCTAGATTTGTGGTTACATGGGACAATGTTAGTTCCCTTTCTGTCGG